>CM070520.1:51897340-52182994 GCA_036346375.1 Guadua angustifolia | reverse complement strand
CTGCAGACTATTGCGATTATTCCTGTGCTACCACGCGGTGTGCTACAGTTGGGCTCTACTGGTGTGGTATGAATATGATATGATATCCAAGCTTTAATCAAATACACGTTAGTATGCTAAAAGTGTAGAGAAATCTTGTTCCACATATTAAATGTAGGGTAAATAATGTTCCATTCTTTGAACTTTGGTAACTGTTTCATTATTCTATGAGCCGTGTGGGGTCATTAGTCTGAAGTTGTTGACTGTGGTCCAATATCTTTTATGGAGATCCCTGAACCATCACACAAGGGTCCAGAAAAAAAAAAGATACTACTGTGATGGGTAATAGTGGGAATTAGTAAGAGCAATGGTGCATGGACAAATTGGTACATGCCACTGGAAAAGTTCAAATTTTGGATATGCCATTGCAAAGTTTGATATTTGGATTACACCACTGCAAATATGGGAACATTTTTTTTATGCTACTGTAAATTCAGAATTTGCCAGTGCAAATACATGGTGGCTGTTCATCTATGTGGCCAGAGAATGACATAAAAATAAGTCTCCATGTTTTGCCATGGTATAATCAGAATGTCCTGTTTTGCAACAGAATATCTTGGCATGTAATCAATTTTTTAATACATAGTACATATCCTTTGTTGTTTTCAGTACTTAATGGACTGTTGTGATAAATAGATACAAAAGATGTTGAAAGGGTTTGCTTTCATGTTTTATGATTATTAATGGGGCTTTAGCGCTTCTGTTCTCCATATATTTTTGAGTTAATAACCAATTAATTTCTCTTTCAGGTTATGGAAAACACAAATCTTGTGATGCATGCAAAGAAATTGTGCTCTCAGCTGAACAATCGATCAAGTATGGCTGTATCCGCTTCAGTTAAAAATGCTTCAAGTATGCAGGGTCAGTTGCGCCCTTTGCACGGTGCCCCAATTGTCCACCATGCAGACAATAGCTCAAAAGTATTCAGTAGATTCCCAATCACTTGTGAACAATACAGCCGTGCTGATACTGCAACCGTGGCAAGTAGCACATCACTAAATGCATGCCTGAATGCATCTTTGCTTAAGGTTGCGCAACAGAATGGTCGAGCTGCTAGAGAGAACATTGTCTATGCCAAGCCTGATACTAGGTTCGTGCAACACAAATCTTATTGTGACGGTCGACTTCAAAGTAATACGCAGAGTGTTGCTATGAGCTCCGGTTTGATCTCATCAAGCTTGACATCAGTGAACATTGGGCAGTTTGAATTTGGTAACAGTGCAGATTCATCAGAAGATTTGCCGATAAATGTCCTGCTAAAATCACTTGTATACCGGAGCCCTTTCATCCATGAAAATACAAGCGTAGATCTATCGCATGGAAGACATGAGATATCCAATGAGAAAAATGGTACTAATAATTTTGATTTCCTCCCTGCGGTAGTCAGAGCTAACTTATGTACCAGTGCATCAAGTCAAGTATTAGATCAAAGAAGCCATTCCACTTCAGGAATGTTGCCGCAGAAACAACCTCCACTTTCATTTAGGGTTCCCCAATCCTCTGAATTTACCTTGAAAATGGGGAGCCCCGAAAATGGATCATTTCGAGCTCCTCCAGCTCTATATTCTGTATCTGATGTTCAAATTTCTAATGGATTGAATACAGGCATTTCTCAAGAGAATCAATTGAGTAGATCAAACCATGTCCGCCAAGATAAAAAGGTTAATAGCGTAAATGATCCAAGTGTTTCCTTGAGCACACAAGTAATGAAGAATATAGATGGACACACGCTGTCAGGCATACCCAATGAGAGAGCTTCATCGTTGCTTTTGGAGCCTACTGTAGATAATGACCTGTTCGATATACTTGGTCCTGATTTGGTCCCATGTAGTGATGCAAAATCTCAGAGTTCAGATAGAGATGTGCCTGAATCCTCAATTTACCTTGATTCCTCTCCACTCTTCAGTTCACTAGACAATGAGTTTCCATATTCTGGGATGTTATCTCTAACTGATACTGACCAACTATTGGATGCTGTCATTTCAAATGTCAATCGAGGTGGCAGGCAGAGTTCTGATGATATTGCTTCTTGCAAGACTTCATTGACGGACATTCCGAGCACTTCTTATCTTGGTTCGAAAGAGTTGAAGCAGTGTGACTCCTCTGGCGTTCCTTCAACGCAAATCAAGCATGAGTCTGCACAGTTTGTTAAACAACCATGTTACTTTGATAAGGCCGAGGACGGTTGCCTGTCCCAGAATAAAGGAAAGCATAAATCTCAGATACGTCTTTGGATTGAGAGTGGTCAGAACATGAAATGTAAAAGTGGATCAGCTTCTAACAGCAAAGGTCTTGATACACCAAGCAAGGCAAATCGAAAGCGATCTCGACCTGGGGAGAGTCCTAGACCACGACCAAAGGATCGGCAGCTGATACAGGATCGTATAAAGGAGCTCCGAGAAATGGTACCTAATGGGGCTAAGGTATCCTCTTGTAGACTTGGTGATTTTAAATATCTATTATGATAATTTGCACCTTGAGTTGCACATGTGAACTTCAGAGCAGTTGCAGTGTTGTGGTATCAAATGTCAATTGTTATCTCATTTGTGTCAACAGTGTAGCATTGATGCTTTGTTGGAGAAGACAGTTAAGCACATGCTCTTCTTGCAAAGCGTGACAAAGCATGCAGACAAACTCAAGGATTCTACTGAATCTAAGGTATGCAAATGCCTATTAGTTGTACCTTTGGGTTATGACAAATAAAGCTAGATTGTGGCTCATTTGATGCAGAAGAGTGGCAAATTTATGTATTTCTTGTTAGTTAGAAAGATCTCCTTATATTGTCTTGTCTTCAAACAGATACTTGGTGGTCAGAATGGTCCCCTATGGAAAGACTACTTTGAAGGTGGTGCAACCTGGGCCTTTGATGTTGGCTCTCAGTCTATGACATGCCCAATCATTGTTGAAGATCTTGACCGACCTCGTCAGATGCTTGTGGAGGTAATAATTTGTGATTCTGTTGTTGCTTGTTCTTTGTAATCTTATGTTTCACCAGCAATTTCATGTAATTGTTGTTCAAATGTGTTTGACATGGGTGCCTCTGCAGATGCTTTGTGAGGATAGGGGCATCTTCTTGGAGATAGCTGACTTCATCAAAGGACTCGGACTGACCATCCTGAGGGGTGTAATGGAAGCGCGGAAAAGTAAAATCTGGGCGCGCTTTACTGTTGTGGTAATATATCTAAATGTATTAAGAAGGATATTCTGTTTTTGTCAGTTCAAAATCCAAATTAACAAAAAGAAGGCCATTTCCATCATTAAAGCTATGAAATGATGCTGATGATCCTTTGGCATTGCAAGCTGAATGGATTTATATCCCTTTCACATATGCTGAATTGTTAGCTTGCTGCTACCCGACAACAAAGAACACTGACCATTTGGTGGGTATGTTCATGCAGGCAAACAGGGACGTGACCAGAATGGAAATCTTTCTCTCACTTATGCGCTTATTGGAACCCAATTATGACAGCAGCGGAGCAGCTGAGATTGCTAACAACGTGAACATGCCTCTTGGCTTGGTGCACCAACCTGTTATCCCGGCAACAGGTCATATCCAGTGAGAAGCAGAGAGAACCCTCAAGCAATCATCTTTCAAGTGCTAAGAGCAGTTCAGCGCAGTCCTGCCATGACTAGCATTGCCAATTGCCAGTGCACCGCCTGCTTTCCTGTGACACCTTGCTGTGCAAATGTGCATCTTCATTGCTGTCTGACCGCAGGAAGTCTAAACATGAGATGCATCGAAGACGAGAACCGTTGATTCAGCGAATGATCATTAGGTAGTGTTTTGTTTGTATGACCTTAGTTTTGTCTGTTACTTCTGTTTTGTCATGTATATTAGTTGATTTTGTACCTGTTGTCCTGAATGGAAATTCTTCGAGTGGATTGGTTTAACGTTGGAAATGGAAAAGCTCCTTTATGTCTCCTCACTAGAACCAGAACTGTTAGCATGTGATTTAGTGATTGCTTACAATGACTTGTGAAAAGCTAGTACACGTTACTGTCTAAACAGATTCTGTGGTGCTACTTTCATCAAAATCATGTGACGCTGGTTGCTGCCTGTCAAAACATTGAGAAGTTGATCAGCTGCCCTGCAACTCCCCCATGATCTCTGTCCTGAGACCCTAGACTTGAAATGATTGTTCCCTCCAGTCCCTTTTGCACTGCTTAAATCGTCCTGTCATACTGGGACTTAGCCATACTTGTCTTACTACTGATATTATCTGAATTGAAGCAGAATCTTCTACCATGTAATCATCCAGCATCAATAAAAGGAGGAACACATGGCACAAGTACATTGCTAAAGGTTACTAGATATGCCATCTACTACCTCTTGAAGCCAAGGACTGAAGCAAAGTGCTAGTGCTACATTATATTACAATATACCCAAAACGAATACAAAAATTACCAATTAACCAACTACAACATACACTTCCAAGATCCAAATTCCATATACCCCTTCACATATGCTATACCCTCTCATCTCTATGACCTATAAAATCTTGTAAATTGTTTAGGTTTTTTTTTAACTAACCCATAGATCTATGTACAATGTCCCATCTTTACATTCCCAAAACCTATAGACCGAGCTTAACTGCTTAAGCAGGTCTAGGCTTTTAACATTTATTTCTATACAAGCCCTAGATTAATTAACTGCGCTGTATATCGTACTAGGCAACGAAGTCTCTCATGAGCTGAGCCGCGAAGGACTTGGTGCTTTGCATGTTCATGTCGTAGCCGGCGGCGGCGACGCCGTGGCCGCCGCCGCTGTGGTCGCTGTCGTTGCTGCTGCTCATGAGGAACGATGCCGTCTGCTCGGCGCCGTGCGGGAGGCCGAGCGTGAGCGACACGCCGCCGTGCCCGGCGAACGAGAACGGCTGCGAACCGAACTGACCGTACGGCGCCTGCGTGAACAGCGAGTAGCCGCCGGTGCCGTCCTGGTGGTCCCTCGCGCCCGCGGAGCCGCTCTCCATGAACTTCATGAGCAGCTCCCGGTGGCTCACCTCGTCGTGCCTCACGACAGCCGCGGCCTGCGCGTGCAGCGTGGCAACGTCGGACACGTGGAACGCCGGCTGCTCGTCGGTCCTCGCCTTCTTGAGCTTGTGCCGCAGCGCGGCGGAGCCACTGCCATCGCCGTCACATTGATCGTCGTAGAAGCCCGCCTGCGGCTGGTGGTCTCCGGCGAGCTCGAGCAGGGACGCATTATGGACGGCGTCGACGTCCTTGGAGCCGCTCTGACCCGTCCCTCCCATGCGCGCCGCCGCTTTGGACACGGCGTTGCAGTCCGGCTTGGGAGGGTCGAAGCCGTTGGCGTCGGTGTCGTTATTGCTCTGCTTGCTCCCACCACCGGAATTCCCCTGATCGGCGCCGGCGTCCTGGTCCTTGGTCTCCTCCAGGTACATCTCCTCCACCATCGGCTTCCACAGCCTCACCCTCGCGTTGATGAACCAGTTGGACACCTGGTTAGATATATTTTGCAACGCAATTAAAACCAAAATTTTTCTGACAGTCACATATATATATACAAGCCATGCATTGTAACAACCAGATTAAACAAGAACAAATGGGTAGTAAATTAACTTAGCATGCATGCAATGAAGTAATCAAGTAAAAATGTTGTTTTCACCTGGCTCCTGGTGAGGCCGGTCTGCTTGGCGAGCATCATCTTGTCCGAATCCTTGGGGTATCTGCATGACAGCACGAGGATCCACAACGACCAGTGAGATGCCGACACGTGGACGCTCGAGTACGTGTAAGCGCCAGTTTGGGCGCGAACATATAAAGGTAGTTGCTAACACAAGAGAAGGCTTTTTCTTTCAATTAACTGCGTCCAGATGAAAAGCTAGCAACGATCCACGAAGTATACGCCCTTCGGTTAAAAATAGTTGTCGTTTTGGACACCTAAAAGTCAATTTTGAGCGCTAATTTCTATTATAACATATTTAAAAAATCTAATAAAATTATAGTATCATGAAAGTACATTAATTTTGAGATGAATCTACACCTATGATTTTTATACATCCAATCTAAATACTTTAAAAGATTATTGATAGTTAAAGTTTCAAAAGTTTGACTGTACGCATCTCAAACTGACAACTATTTATGACAAGAGAGAGTATATATATACAGAAGTGTAGGCCTACGTGTCTCTCGTACAAGTACAGCATGACCACTCTATTCCTCTCTGAGTGCAAGCATATTCATACTGTGCTTACTAAGTAGTGAGAGAAACAGTGCACGGTTGAATTACACAGATGATCATCACTAGAGGAACTAGAAATATTTCAATAGGGGTTTACACTTTGCTCGTAAAGTTTGAAAATTTTTAAAAGTACAGTACAAATAGTTTAAATAAGATAGTTCAAGTTTACCAGCTGAAGAATTGATCCACATTTTTTTCTTTTTTTGAGGGTACCGGTGCATATGACTCCTACCCCGCTAGTTCCGCCCAGATAAGATGATTTGCGCCATGCAAAAACCTAATCCCAAACCATGCATGCATTCGGTAAACAAGGAGATGAGCACCCAGGTCGGTCCTAATCACAAGCATTACATTCCTGTGAACCTTGCCTCTTGTCATCGAGCATTGAATGTATGATCCATGTGTATGACTAAGCTCAAATATACGGAAACAAATTCGGTAGAGGAGGTATGCAAATTTAATCATATGGATTCCCACTTCGATGGATGCCACGTATTCATCTAGCTAAATCTCAACCCCACCCCACCAATAGTGTTATTAATTGGAAGAGTGAGAAATCAAGGATGTTATTAATGGGAGAAGTGAGAAATCAAGGATGTTATTAATGGAAGGAGTGAGAAATTAAATGAATGGTTGAGATTGGCAAGATGAACATGTGGTATCCATTGGAGTAGAGATGCACAGAGTTAAATTTGCATACCTTCTCCACGAAATTTTTACCCCAAATATACAGTCCGGGTACAGGGTCGTATGTGCAGCCGTGAATAAAGAGTAGACAGTGATTACTTATTATATAGTTTGCTTCAACATTTGTGTAACTTGTGCGAAGAAATTGATGCGTAAGAGCACTAATCTAGATGTATATATGGATGCACGTATGCACATACGTACAAAGTATATGTGTACATGTACACAAGTGAAGTGAAGTATAGTACTTACGGGTGTAGAAAGTGCTCGAAGAGCCAGGCGCGGAGGATGGAGACGGAGCGCTCGGGGAGGCCGCGCTGCGGCCGCCACGCGTTGCTCTGCATCATCCCGAGCTGTTGCAGCGCGCGCTGCTGCCGGAGCTGGTGGTCGATGTACCTCAGCCGCGACCCCACCGTGCGCCCGCCGCCGGCGCTGTCCGCGTCCTCCCCGAGGGCGCGGCTCGCCGCCCGCACCTGCGCCGCGATCGCGTCCCGCAGGCACCGGAACTGCCGCGAGATGGTCCGTAGCGCCAGCGCCGTGTACGTCCGAGACGACCCGCCGCCGGCCACCGCCTCGAACGACGACGACACCACCTGCATCTGCTGGTGGTACTGCCGGTACCGCTGCTCCACCTGCACACGCGAGCCATGCTCAGAAGATCCCACGAGATTACTATACGCATTAATTAAGTAATTAATTAGTGAATTAATCAGTACAAAAAGGTCGTTAGCCACTTCGTATATAGTAGTACTCCACTACTGATCAGCTGCAATTAATCACAGCCACACAACCAATCTGCTTTGGCTTGTATAGTAAAGTATTATACTACTTCTGTTGATTTTTATAAGATGTTATTCGATATTCAAAATTGAATTTTGACCGTTAATTTTTTTATAATATTTTATTTATAGCTACAAAATTATAATCATATATAGGAAAGTGTTTTCAAATAGAATCTAATGGTACTACTTTTCTGTCATATAATCAATATATTGTTGGACTAATCGTTGGTCAAAGTTTACAAACTTGGAATCACGAAATACACAAGTGTCTTATAAAAATCAACTAATGAGGAACTAACAAGCTGAGAACTAATAGTATCTTTTGTACTGGTAGAACATCGTATTAGGCTATTGTGAACAAAAAGAGACACATTTGATTAGGCAACGAATTAAAGATTGCTTGTACTGGCATCAACAAACAACCACCAAAAGAATTGTGATTATATATCATGCATGATCTTATCATCAGAAAATATTAGTTAAGAACACCCACTTGCTATTTTCACTAAAAGAGATAGAAGAGGCCATATAGAGCCACTTGTTACCTCACCAAAAGAAATAGAAGAGGATATATACATAGCCACTTGTTACTAGTTACATTGTGCATATTCTTACTACTTCTCACTTTATTTCATATAGATTTCAGAATACGATTACAACTGAACTTTTTTCTTTATTAGCTATCCCTTAGCTTAATTGTAGTTGTGATCCCGCTCTCTCTCTCAAGAAAAAAAAACCGCAATACTGGTGAAGTGTTTAAGGATCGAACAGTAAGCACTACTGCACTAGCAAATCACATGATTACAAGGACAATAATTGGTACTAGGTGATAAACACGTTTAATTATGGATAGGAAAGCCAGAAAAAAAGTTTGGAATATCCAGTAAATCAAAGGTCTACTATCCCAACAACTGTGTCAGTCATCTTTCACAAAAAGAAACAACAAAACAAAGATAAACCAAAAAGCAAATGACTGACGTCTTTTCAATAACACTGCAGTCTAAAACTACGTATAGAGGCCAGGAAATAGCAGAAACATCATCAGTCTCTACCTACCAAATTGAGAGGCAAGATTAAATTTTCACCCAAGACACAAAATTTATCATAAAAATTAAGAATCCTTCGCAAAAATGGGAAATTATTTTTGAGACAATTTCTAAAACGAGAGAGAGAGAGAGAGAGAGACCTGAAAACGTCATAACAAATGGTAATCATAAAAGAATAAAGCAATACATTTGTAACCGTAAAAGAATACAAATGAAGCAATACATTTGTAACCGTAAAAGAATAAAGTAACTAGACTAGACTTAATTTACTGACCTCGTCAAGCATGTTAATCAGCTTGCCTTTCTTCATCTGCAGCTCATGCCGCTCCGCCGTCGACATCTCGGCCGCTCCGCTGCACTTCGCTCCACCAGCGTCCTCCGTGCCGCCACCGGACACGCCTTCCGAGTCCTCCTCCTTCTTCTTCACTGACGCCGCACACTTCGCCGCTGCCGCTTCCTCCTTTGCGTCCTCCACGCCCTTGCTAACGCTCACCACCTCGTCGAGCAGCTCCTGTGCCGCCCTCAGGTACTTGGAGCTCATCACCATCTGCCCCTGCGATGCCGTCGTCGCCGACGCCCCTAGGTGCTTCCCCTCGTCGCCGGCCACTGCCGCTACTGTGACCGGCGGCGTCTCACGGGACGACAGGCTGAGGACAGCACTGACCCCCGCCGTGCCTGGAGCTTGCTGCGGCGGCCACATGTCGCCGGCGCCAGTGGTAACTGGGGTCCACATATTGTAGCCCGACGGCGGCGCCTGTAGAGGGATGCCGACGAAGTGCTGTGCCGACGACGGTGACGCTTGGTTGCCGAAGGATGCCGGGGTCATGGAGGTCACTGCCGAGTTAAGGAGCATCATGTTGGCCGCGGCGGGCGCGGCCCCCGCGGCGTCGGTGTAGCCGGCGAAGGTCGGGTTCATGAGGTAAAGTGTCTGTAGGCCGTCGGTGCCCGCCTGGATGTCCGTGCCGGCGCCGCCGTGGTAATACGCCGCCATCGTGATCCTCGGCACCTATAGATCGATGGCAAAATCTTGGCTACGTATTTATGTGCACTAAAATTCTCCTCGAAATGTGTATCTCTCCCCTTGATTAGCTTCTTCTGAGGAGGCAGTGCAAGATCACAAGCTTGTGCCTTTGCCTGTCAAAAGTAAGAGCCAATAGGTTAAGAACAAGCTAGGGGAACATACATATAACAAGAAAGAATTACCAGAGCAATGATTTGAGGATGATGTGAATTGCGAGGTAAAATTGGATCCATGTAATGTGAGAGAGAGAGAGAGAGAGAGAGAGGAGTAGGGTGCGTGTATGCTATGGAAGAACTCTACTACGTCTACAACTACTACTCTAGCAAGCTAACTAAGCTCTAGAAGAAGAGAGGATGAGAGAGAGGAGAGAAAGGAGAGAGAGATGTGGAATAGGCATCAGTATCAGAGATATATAAATAGGAAAAAGGAAGGTACCCATCTTCATCAAGTGATTTAACAAAGAAACGGTGCACATGCGCATACAGATGTCAACACGAGCATACACATCATTGTGCTTGCTCTCACTAGCTACATCTATCCATGTGTATTTACCTCAAGAACTGATGCAGCTCATGAGCTGCTTCCATGCACGTGCTGCGCCTTGCATATAAGAAAGCTCTCTCTCTCCCCCCTAAGAACAAGAGAGCTGAAGATCCTAGGAGGAGGCAGGAGGGATCGAGAGGAAAGAGGAAGAAGAGTGATGTAGGACTACCATGCATGCAAGGTATCAAGAGAGCATGAGATCACTCATGTCAGTGTTATGTACCTGCAACTGCAAGTTTCTTTCCCTTTTGCTCTCTACGGAAGACACCGGCCTATATATCTTTGCTTCCTAATCTCCTCGAGCTGAAAGGGAAAAGAAGAGATAGAGAGGGAGACCCAATTAGTTTAGTCTTTAAGAGAGAGAGAGAGATGTTTTTGGCAGTGGAGGGTTCCATTAACCTCACAACAACAACCACCCCCCCCCCCCTCCCCGGGGCGCTGCGCCCCACCACAAACACACCTTTTTCCCCACTTCCCTTTCTATTTTCTCTCTAGATCTCTAGCTAGAAGATTTTTTCTCTCTCTTTCTCCCTAATCAAGCATGCATTCTAGCTTAGGTTTGGAACTCATCTGTACCATTTTGGCCTTGGGTAACTAGTTTGAGCAAACATGACCATCGGAAAAGGACTAGTGTTGCAGAACAATTTGGACCTATTGTCGTCTCCTCAAATATATATTTATGTTGGACTTTTATGTACTGCTTGTTCCAAAATTATTACTGATATTCATGCTTGAATCAATAGATCCGCTTTCAAGGTGCATGGTAGAACAGGTTCTACTTTTTAATTTCAGCGACCTTGGTATATTTTCCTGAAAAACCACCACAGCTTCATTGGGCAATTTAAGTTCAATTTCTCTTGTTAAATAAGATGGTTATACTTTTGTACGTATATATTACATTTGTTAAGCAAGATGGGGTGTATCATATATAGGAGCAGCTAATAGGCCAGTATGAACAAAAAGAAAACTACAATTCCCTCTTTTTTATTAAAAAAAACTGAAATCGTAGTACATAAATACGGCGTACATATATAATTTTGTGGATGATGAAATGACTGAGAATTGTTTTTTCCTGTTGCAGGAAGATAGGCAAACAATGTTTGAAGATCATGTGATTTTGACATGCTTTTTTTTCCTCCTCATCATTAGTTGGAGAGCCTCAGTACTGAGAGGAGAGTGAGAGTGTTCGTATAGAATATAGATTGGAAAGGATGGTGGAGATGGACAGGGAATTAGGGATATCTGGTGTAGTATAGGCACACAAGGCTGCAAGTCATAGGGCACACGAATTGAGATAGATATGGTGAGAGATGGATGGCAAATGTCTGTGTGTGCATGCGTGTATAGACAGATGCAGCAGGCAGCAGACTGCACACTGAGCTCCTGACCTGACACAAGTGCGTGTCAGATGAAGAACTAGGAAATGTCCACGTCTTGGTCTAGGTCAGATTTTCTTCTTCTTCTTTCTTCTGGCCTCTAGGAAGCTCATATCTAGGTCAGAATTTTAGTATGTGTTCTAGCTTTGGTTCCGTTCCTTACCCTTTCTCCCTCTCACCCTCCCAAGTCCAATCTTCTTGGGCATGTACCGCGATGTGTACTCCTTTTGATTGTTAGGACTTCTGTAACATCTGTTTATATGTACTCTTCCTGCTAAGGTAGCATGGATGGCACACCTGTTTTTGCTGTTTGGTGATATTTGTTTTTAGTCAGATGCTGGCTTTGGAGGTAAAGCGATTGAAAGCTCAGGAATACAAACCAGCTGCCGCATCTAGGAATTGACTGTTATTCCAGAGCATAGTATACATTCATTATCAGCGTATCAATAAAATTGTGAAGGACAGGTTGCCGTTAGTCATTCAGTTTGGTTGCTTGATTCCAATCAACTATCTTTATATATGTGCTCCAATGATGGTGGGGGAACATATTATTTGGCAAACAATCCAAGATTGCAATATGCAACTAGCTAGCTACACAGTGCTAGCTAGTGCAAGAGTGTCGATACCAATATGCTCCATGATCATGCATGCATAGGTCTAGTTATTTGTGATTAAAGACATGCATGTTCAAGAAACAAAAATGTTCCAAAAATTTGTTGTATATATTATAGTATTCAAACAACATGCTTGCATATCAGAAACATGTCGTTTCCACCAAAAAGGAAAGTCACCAAATGTTTAGTATCATCGTTGAAAAACATCATCATCATCCTATGCATGATGTTGCCTACGAGGTTAGTCTTAGTCCATCAGTATGCTTTCATCAAGGACATGTATTTCGTATACATGAGAAGATTTGAGGGAGAAAAGGTAAACTGGTCAACTCAAAGGAAATTCCCACAATAAAACATATTTCTGAGCTACACATATATATTAAATCCAAATATAAAAATCAACATGCTAATAAATACGTAATTAACTAGCATATGACAATTCATTACAAGACACATGTACCACTTGCTAGATTAAATTCCATACTACTAATTAACAAAAACAACATTCCAATTCCTATATATCCCATTATTTGTACCTGTATATGACTGAATTTCCACGGCACAACACATGTATCGCACCCAACCACTATTACAGATAAGGTCATTATAGACGGTTTTAAAATGTCATTATAGATGGTTTTGTGAATCATCTAGAAATATGAGTCGGTGATGGCAATGATATATCATAGACGATTCTTAAACCATCAGTGAAACTCACATCACATACGGTTTTTTTTACTATAACCATTTGTGATGTGGAGTACATCACAGACAGTTCTATAATAGAACCGTTTGTGATGTTATCACATCATTTATAGTATTATTAAAGAATAGTCTGTGATATTACTTTTTACTGCTAAATATTTTTTTATTTATTGGCTAGCCTAAAAAAAATGTTAGCCATGCCTTCTGAAACAAGTAGATTACACAGATTATCACAAGCAAATCATACATCACAAGCAGATCACATATCACAGATTACATAACCACTTCAGAAATAACTCAAATGTTATATTAACCAACATATCACAGATTACACCACCATTTCAGATATCAACTGAAATATTATATTAACCAATGGAATGTATAAATATTAGAATTGATAAATTCACAAATTCACAAATTAACCAATAGAATGCTCAAGTTTTACAAATTAGGAAGCATGGAATGTGCCTTTTGGAGCAATGACCTCACGCATCAAGAAGCCAGAGAGGTGTTCTCAAATTGCCTCTAGATGGGCCTTTTTCAACATAGTTACCACGCTGATCTTCTTTGTACCGATGAGGGTTCACATGTTATGGTAAACATAGAAGGCACATAGGTTATTTTCCTGTCCCTACTGGGTGCACTACGAAAATAAAATTGGTTAGTTCCAAGTGCATTATTATAGAGTGATATAGGATTATTATATACCAGCGACTACCGGAAAAGAAAAATCATGTTTTAGCTTTGACGTATTCTTATGTGGCCCTCCACAATTTCTATACACTATGAACGCACTATGTGATTACAAAAAGTTAGCCTCGCGCCCACATCAAAAATAGCTCGGGAAAACCGAAGTGGGTCGGGTGCCTCGTGGCTCTCTATACTTATTTCGAGAAAATGCTCATTACAGATGATTCTAACCAAAAACCGTCTGAGATAACATCTCCACACAGATGATTTCAACAAAAATCGTATCATTGACGGTTTTTGGATAGAAGGGTCAGTGATAAGTGACCACATAGTAGACGGTTCTATGTATAAACTGTAGATAGAACCGTCTGTGATGGCAATGGTACTCATCGCTGACGATTTTTAGCTAGAAGGGTCAATGATGAGGACTATGATACGGTCCCCATCACTAACCCTTCTAGTCATATACCATCAGTGATAGAAGGGTTAGTGATGAGCGATCTAATATATGTCTTTCTATAGTAGTGAACATATGTGCAAGAACATATATTCTTGCAATATATTCTTGGATTTCATGAAGTTATTGGAGTAGCTAGATGTGCTTTGAAAGAAAGAAAAAGGAGTGCTAAAGCAATGGAAGTGAAAAGGGTATATGCTCCATGATGAAAACGATGGGATGACTTTTATATTTATTTAATTTTTAAAGAAGGCTACATGGAAACAATACAAATATTGCTAGTTTTCCTATGGCATTGTTTATAACAAAGAAATGAACAAAATGTGTTTTTTTTTCAACAATTAACACTAATACACATATAGTAAACAAACCTTAATAGGTTTTTTTAGCACTACATTTTGCTAATTTCTCGAAATTGTTGAAATATATACTGCCTCTCTAGCTACCAGCATATAGTAGCTAGTAAGATCATCTCTAGCTATTTTTGTTGACTTGCATTAAAGAAGTTAATGCGCTTTGTGGTCATCTGCAAGACTAAACCTCACACTTTATTGCTTTGTAGGCATGCTTTACCATTAGATGCTATCAAGCTAAGGCCATTTCTAGTGGCACTTTTCATTTCACAGTTTCCAGGAATACCATATCATCTAAAGGGGTTTAGATTGATAAATAAAACAAGGCCTCCTAATGCATAGCTTCATTTTGCGGTTTTATAGGCTAGCCATAGCATTTAATTGTTGCATAGTGTTGTGATCAAATGTTCCATTTGGTGCATTTTCATTCGGTTTCAGTGTGTGGGAATGTGTAAGATGAAACGATGCACTCTCAATGCAATTTCATTCAATTTCCAATGTGTTAGAAACGGTGTGCACCTGGTTTCAACCAGATGAAACTCATTTCCTCTCTCTCCTCATAATTTCTTTGCTATGTCACTATTTTTACTGATGTATCACCTCATTAAATGATAATGAAACTCCCACTGTGACTGGCCTAACAGGCAAAGAACGGAGGGGGAATCGAAATGGCCCCCCTCTCTACGCAATACTTTCTGATGGTATGAATTACTCAGTAAATAATACTAGAAATAGATAAAGGGGCGAGGTATAGAAAGAAACAAATGGTAAAAAATCACGTTAAAATTATAGAATAATATATATTTAGAAACAAAATTTAAAATCTAAAATGACATGTATTGAGAAACGAGGAGTATAATGGGAAAAATGGGTGCCGCACTATCTCTCTGTGTGATTCGTGCTCTTTTTTAAAACCCTTCCTTGTACGCAATTCCCACGTCGCATTTGTAGATATTTATTTGCTCTTGAGTTTCAGCCACATAACCCTGATGTCTATTCCTTTTCCACTCCCAATACAGTGAAGCTTGCTATATTATCGTCCTTTCTAACCACTTCTCTCTATGCATCATTATTTGCTCGATCGATTCTCTTTTTATTGTCTTGCTATCGTGCGACTAGGTTTATTCTCTATTGATCTCTAGGCGTGTTTATCAATTTCGTTTGTGTAATCATGTAGCAACACTAAATCTCTATCTCTCTCTATATATACACTTTTGTTGATATCACTAACATATATAAAAGATTATAGTTGTATGGTAGTTCTGTAGGGCATGCACATGCAGCTTCAATTTGTCATTTCCTGAATACAATCGGGACATTGTGCATTTAAAGGGCGTTAAAAACGTCACGTTTGTGCTAAATTTCATTCTCAAAAGGCTCAAGTTGTACGGTCAAAAAACCCTAGCGCGCGGCCGTATCGTTATGTAATCCTCGTCCACAGTTCGTCATCGATCGCTGCATCTCTAGCAATAACCTTTCCTTCACCTGTTACGAAGCTCGGCAACAGTTCCCCATTCTTCGATCGGGCCATGGCTCTAAAAGATGAAATAGGTATATCAAGCCTCAAGAGAGATGCTTCGATGTTTTTTTTTACGGTTGCATAAATATTAAAGTATAAATAAAGAGTAGATTGAAATTACTTAGTGTCTGTTTATTAGAGCTCCAGATCTTAGTTTCACTTGGGATCTGAAATCTGTAGATTAAAATAAAGTGAATTAAGTTTATATTTTTAATCTAAAATGTAAACAAGATGATCCATCTAAACACTCTTGATGTACTTACAGCTCCGTGAAGCTAGAAATACCCAACTCCACCAGATCCACGAATCTGGTAGAGCTGAAGCTCTACCAAACACACTCTTACCCTTTCGCTTATTTTAAGTTGTACAATTTGTATTGAGTAAAAAGCATTGAACCACTACCCAAATATAAATAGTATGTAAGCTTAGAGGTTGTTTGGTTGCCGTCTCGCAACAGCCTGGCCGTAGGAGCCTGCACCACCCCAGCCTGGTTCCGGGGAAACGGTCATAGAGCTCGTTTCCCACGAGCCCGATCATGCGAGTGCTCAGGCATCGTCGTCTTTGGTCCCATTCAGACCACGCCAAGCAAAGCAACCAAATGTACCATCTTGCATGCGTGGGTGCAGACTCAAGCGATACAACGAGTAACCAAATGCTAGTTCTCTAACTCCCACGAGTCTGACCGTAGAAACCAGACAACCAAACAGCCTCTTAATACACGTGGACCGTGTTGTTTAGCTTGTATATAGGAAGATTTTTTAAAAAAAAATGCCTACTACTGCTACTACTAGGCTACTGCATGCTACCGTCCGTGCTGTAGCACCTTTTCTTTAGGTGCCGTTGGTGCTGTACTAATCAAGATCCAAGAGGCATGCATGCAAGCTTAGGCGCCTGAAGAGACAAAAAAATCTGGCCGGCTCGCTGAGGTGAGCAAGCAGAAGCAGAGCACAGCACGCTCGGCAAAGGGTGGTAACGTCGACACGTCACTCGATAACCCCGCGCACATGCCCCCGAGGCTGACAACGGGCCCCAAAGATTCCCCCGGGCCCACGCGTCATAGTAACCCGGCAGGCAGCAACCCGGGCGCCTCGCTGGTGGCTTCCCCCACGTGCCAACTAGCACGGCGGAGCCGGGCCCACCCATTTACGCCGGGCCGTTCACACCTACCCGAGTTTACACGTGTCGACTTCGCCAGCTTCGTCATCCGTATTTGGCGCGTCGACGGGCGAGCGAGCGAGCCGCACCGTGCGCGCTGTTCCGCGCGGCGCAGGGGATCCCGAGCGGGAGGGAAGAGGGGATTCGGTGGGTGGGGGCCCCACGCCCGGGGGTGTCGCTGTCGGTGGGCCCGGAGAGAGGGAGAGGTCAAGGTCGCGGCCAATGGGGGCTCGCAAGCTCCGCACCACGTCGCTGTCGGCAGGGTGGGCCCCGCGGCCACTTTCCCATGGCCCCCCCTCCGCCTGGCCCACCGGTAAGGAGGAGAATATTTATGGGCCTCACCAACGGTAAGGATTTTTCTTCTTCTCCGTGATAATATCATGGAGGTGTGCGTCTGTACATCACATTTTTTTATATAATTTATATAAAATTTAAAGTAAATAGAATGATAAATAATTATCGTTTATATTTTATTTATACTTTAATATATGTATAATTTTAAAATCGTAATGCATGTATTTCATGTGGTGGCTTAAGACCTGTTTGGGAGCTATAGCTTTTCTGAGAAGATGTTTTTTTTTTTGTTTTCTGGATTCAAAAGTAGCTATAGCCTTTATAAGAGATCGTTTGACAAATATCTAATTTCTCTTAGCAGTAAGCTATGTACAAAAATAGATTTAACCCAACTTTTGACTTTTGCTAGCTGTATATGGCTTTTAGTTTATGCAAAAACCGTTGTAAAGCTAGATTGTTTGAGAAAACTTATGTATTTTTTAAAACTGAAACTGTTTTAAAGCCCCTTAAGCAGGGCCTTGGGCTTGCCACTTAGCACAGTAGGAGCACGGGAGTGTGACCGTGTCGGTCGACGAGGAAGACGGAGGGCATGGGCTCGGTCCGCCATTGTCGGAGCTAGCTTGTGCTCCTGTCCTTCGTGCGCCTCATCTATCTTTATACCGTGATGATATATACTTGGTGGCTACAATTTGGGGCTTGAGAAAGAACTGTATGCGTCGGCAGAGTGGGGACTTTTGTCGACGTGCAGAAACCAATTGTGCATCGAAGTAACCCGTAGGCTGGGTTCTAATCTGGATGCATGTAATCTTGAGCTCCAGCCCATTCTGTCTAAAGGTCACGAAAACCTCATCAGCGCACTCCACCATGCATTGCTCGGAAGAAACAATAGCCATCCGGAG
Source organism: Guadua angustifolia (assembly GCA_036346375.1). Lineage (NCBI taxonomy): Eukaryota > Viridiplantae > Streptophyta > Magnoliopsida > Poales > Poaceae > Guadua > Guadua angustifolia. The sequence goes on along the minus strand of CM070520.1, from coordinate 52,164,615 downwards.
GCCGCGATCCATTCTTATTCTTGTTCAAATTAAGTTTTTGATCTAGAACTTGTCAGGCTAGTATGTACCAAGGTTTCCGATTTCGCCGAAAATTCGGTTCTTTTAGTGAGTCTCGCTCGACATATGCGCGTAGCTCGTTTGGTTGGCGTGCTCGCCGAGCTGCCTAGCCCATCAGATGCTCGAAGCGCCGCCGACACCTGACGCCCGTAGGGGAGAGTGTTCAAATGATACGTGTGTGTGGATGCTAGACGTTTTTCCCTAGCTGCTTTTTTCTATACTGAATGCCGGAGTTCTTAGACAAATCTCAAAAAAAGTGAGTCTTGAAATACACTTGTACTAGTTACATTTTGGTGAGTTTATTTGAAATTTGTCTAAAATTTAAATTTTGTTCAAATAATCAAATTTCTACCAAATTTTGTTAAAAAAATTCAAAGTTTTATCCAGCCATTTCGTCTCGAAATTACACCGAAAATTTCGAAATCACCGATGTGTGTCGTGTACCTCAGTTGCGTCCTGAAAGCGCCATGTAAGAGAGGAGACAAGAGGGAGGTCGAGAGATAAGTAGAATGCATGCATGGAACAACTCTGCTACAACTGCTCTAGCTACCAAGTACAGTATCAGTATGTGTCCAGTGAAATCACCGAAAGATAGACGATGGGACACGAGATCGAGGGACAGGTACATAAACACCACATTAAGGCACATTGAACAGCGCCATGTCCTCCAAACAGTGATCGATGCTGCACAGACAGGATCGACCAATGATTTGATCAGTCTTTTAAAACGGAAAAAAAAATGAAGAAGAGAGCACACTATTCAGATGTGCTTTTCTTTTTCTTTCTTCGTTACCTCCGATCTCTTTCTTGGATGTCGCGCTCGATGGCTTTTCGATCAGTTAGGGTGTGTTTGGCAGCGATTCAGTTTTTTAGATTTATGAATATGGTGGAGCTAAAAATTTTAGTTTCATCAGATTCGTGAAGCTAAAGCTGTAGTTGTGAGTACATTAATAGTGTTTAGATAGATCATCTTGTTTACATTTTAGACCAAAAATATAAACTTAATTCACTTTATTTTAGCCTACAAGTTTCAGATTTCAGGTGAAGCTGGAATCTAAAATTCTACCAGGCCCTTAATTAATTATCAGCTTATGCTACCAAAGAGGAAAGCCGGGACGGCTATATGAACGCTTTCCTGACATTTTTCTACTGGCAAGCTAAGCTTCCCGTTGCAGAACGAAGATAGCTAGCTCATTGCTGCATGCGATCGATCAGGACGTCCAATTCCTTGCTTGAATTAACGTTTTGATTAATTAGAACGGGCCATGTCTTTTTTTTAAATTACTCTAGGGTCAACGTACGTACGTACGCGTCGGTCGTAGTAATTTTCTAGCTAGATCGAGAGGTTCGGATATATAGCGTATCATGTTAGTTTTTCTTATGACAATTAGATACTGTAAAACTTATTTGGAACGTAGAAGTAATCGTCTTTTCAGAGCCTCAACATTGTCATTGACAGAAGCACAAGATGCTACGTTTGTTTTATAAATTAAACAAAAATGGGCAAGAGGCTTTCCATCATTCAATTACAAAGAGGATTTAGACCCAAAACAGGGGATATGTGTCGTGCATCACTGGTGTACCCCTAGCCACTACAGAACCCTAGGATAGTTCCTGAAGCATGCTATGTTGATGCATGGCCTCTTTCTCTTTCACACACATATGCTGCGCCTAGGCACCGTAATTTTAAATGAGCGAATTCAATCCTAAATTCAGGTATATATATTTTTAAAAGATTTCAGTTTTAAGGTATATACTCATCTATAGCAATTCAAATGAAACACATATCTTTGGGGAAAAAACTTGAATTCAAAGATTTTGAATGAATTTTGTTCACATGCTTTGCTGATTTTTATATAAAATCAGCACATACCTACTGTTAAACTATCATAAACGAGGCAACTCTAATTTAAATTTCAATTAAACTTGTTTGAACTAGTTAAACTCGACATCAAAAAATTTCAATTTTTTCGTTCATGGTACATAAGGGATATATTTATTTTAGATCATGATGCCTGATATTCCAGTTAATTATACTATATATAGTATAATACACACACGGACCAAAACCCACCTCCCACCTCGGTCAAAGAAAACTACTAACCACACCTACCTCCGTTGAGCCTTGATTTCCACCTAGTGCCCCACGTTACCCCACCGCGTTCAAAAAAGTGTAGTAACTTCTACTACGGTGGTGCACCAACACAACGTATTTGTGCAGTAACATGTCAATCAAACATATCCAACATGATTTTGCTTTGTTAAGCTCGTAATTTCGAACATAACAGTGCAAACAGATCACATATTGAACATTCGGTTAAAGAGATATTGGAATTCCATGTTACAATCAAAAGAAAAAGAACTCGTGTGTCCCCCTCCGTGCTAAAAAAAAATGCAGTTAATAACTCTACTATGGCAGTGTGGTAGCACGACGGTTTTCGTACGGTAATATGACTTAGAAAAATGCAGTGGCCCTGTGCGGTGGTGCGGTAACAAAGTGGTTTTCATGCAATAGCACGACTCACAAAAGACACAGTAACACTCCTACGATGGAGCAGTGACATGGCCTGCATCGAACTACGTACAGACAGAGGTATGATCGAATTTCTAATATCTGACGGCCAGTGCTCTACTGTTTCGATATTAGATATCAGATTTGCGCGCACATGAATACATGTCATGCTGGTGTGTGTTGGTCATGAGAACATGATCTCTTTGCTGCAACTAGAAAAACCCACCAAAACTATGGATCTATCGACTTGACAGGTCTTGTAGTTAAAAGAGCATGCAAGCATGCATTTTCATGTGACAGATGACGAGACTAGTGCTCTACTGCTAATCAGTTCATCTCCCAGGTAGTTAGTTTAGTTACGTTGCGTGCATGGCGAGTGAAATCCAGATGTGACGAGAGATTTTCTGCATGCATTCGTGCGCCTCTGTAAAGCCGGATCGATCGATATGACCGGCCGTATGCGTCGCAGAAGGTCTTTCGTGTCCCCGACCATCCTCCCTTTTTGTTGTCGATCGATCTAGCAGCAGGTAGCAGATCGAAGCTTAACACGATCGATGCATGCAACGGCGGCTGATTTGATCAAGGGATAATAAATACCCGTGCACATTACATGATATGAATAGTAAATAAATTTAACTGCAAAAGCTCAGAGTATTGCAAATAGAATATATACTGTATCTAGTTAATTAGCCATTGTGATTGATTAAGGACTACTACTAAAACTATTAATTCCCCAATGCTGATGGTTGATTGATTAAGGGTGTGTTTGGTAGGGCTCCAGCTCCACCAGATCCGTAGATCTGGTGGAGCTGGGTATTCCTAGTTCCACAGATCCGTGGAGCTGGAGCTGTGAGTATATTAAGAGTGTTTAGATGGATCATCTTGTTTATATTTTAGACCAAAAATATAAACTTAATTCACTTTATTTTAGCCTACAGGTTTCAGATTTCAGGTGAAGCTGAAATCTAGAACTCTACCAAACAGGCCTTAAGGAAGCCTTTTTCATACTCTTTAGAGCGCATACTCCCACCTCTAATATACCATTTAAACGAATGTGTTATACTCTTTTATCACATTCGATATACTTCAGTAATAATTCTAAGATACTCCAATGCGACATGATTGTAAAAATTTCATTGAAACCTTTTATTTATGCTATATACACTTTTCCATATGTAAAAGAAGTGTACACACAAATTATGTTATAAAAAGTTGATCATGATGAAATTTTTCATAGAACCCACTTTAGAGTATCTTATAATAGCATTAAAGTATACTCAAAAGGATAAATATGTATCATCTAGAAATATAATAAAGAGAGGTAATACGACCCTTTGTAGATGTTTTTTTTAAAGTACAAGAATCTTAAAAAAACACCTATTTAGGATCGAAGGGAGCATTGGTACTAGATCATGTGCATGCTAATGCGATATAGCAGGACATGCGCTACATTGCAAAGGCCCTACAAAAAAACATTGTACAACTCAGCGCACGGTGGCCTTTTCTTTTGCATGTATGGAGGTTTTTTTTTTTTTTGAGCTGGACATGGAGATTTGTTGTTTTCACAGAAGTTCTAAATTAATAATTTCTACACGTACGATACCTCCAGTTAGAAAAGCATGTCTCCTTTTATCAAAAAGGAATGAACACTGTCACAACACCATTTTAGCCTTAGGGGAATATTACCCTATCTTAGGCCATGTTTAGAACATATAAATTACAACAGGGTTTTTGGAGGAAACAGAAAATCCAATATAATGTCACCATTAATTATTTCTTACCCTACGAAAATCTTACAGAATTTCCGCGCTCCAAATGCCTGATATATAGGCTATAAAAAATCAGCAAAAGTGCAAAACCCTTTTTTTTTTCAGAAGAAACAAATCTTTCTGTAGATTCTATTATAGTGCGACGTTGTTCACCATTGTGAGTAGTGTGACCTCTGAATTGTCATATGTCATTGTCCTACGAGAGATGCGCCTAAAAGATAAAGTGCACAGCAACGGAGCACTATTGGATCCCATCGACTTGGACTGGACATCTAAGTTCTGAACGGAAAGGAATACGAGAACAGTAACTTAAATAGTTCTTAGTTTTAATATTGTCTAATCGAATAAACGAATGATATGTATCATCTAACAGCATGTTACTATAATAAGGCCATTCTCTGTGGAGAGTTTCGTTACACGGTTTTTGATAGTGCCACGACATATTTAGATGTTTGGGTTGGTGAATGAAACAACCTCTCTCAATACACAGTTTCATTTTGCAGTTTCATAAGCATGACATAACATTTAATTGTTGCATGGTGTTGTGATCAAATGTGCTATATAAATTATGTAGCCACTTGTAATTATATCTAGCACACTACAATATGGTCACACGGGATCCAGAAAAGGTGTGAAGATAAAACAAATCACTCTCAGTGAGGTTTCATTCTAGTTTCAAAGCACTTGGCAACCATGCACACCAGGTTTCATCTCATGAAACTTAACTCTCTTTTCTCCTTATAAATTTGTTGTCATATCACTACTTTTGTCTATGCGATATCTCATTTAAAGAAAATGAAACTTCTATGAAACTTGTCCTGAGAATGACCTAAAATAAATTAACACAATAATTTACTTTGTCTCAATTCATTCTGAACCCATCGAGGGTCAACTTAACGGCCGGGGCACTGTTAGCGAGCATCAATACATAGCTACGGTAGGACACCTGTGTACCCCATTTTTTTTTTAGTTTCTGGCTTCCGTTTTCTCTTTTAGCTTGCACTGTTTACCCAATCTCTCTACTGTTCTCCTCGCGTGTCGTGTCCCTTCCATGTGTGCTCATGAATCGATTTTGAAACAGTGTTAGAGTGCCTCTCCGGTCAATGGATCCAGTGTTTTAGGTTCCAATTTTAGAACCTCTTTAAGTCAAACTCGGTGAAACTTAACAGTGAGCCTCTACGCATACGGATGCGACGGAGATGAATCCTGTATAGTCTTTACGGAAGTGCAACTTAAACAGTCTCTAGTCTTCAGCTTCGTCCGATCGAGTTAGTGAGGTCTGGATCATCTAACAGTACGTTGATACAGTATGTCGCTATAGTGTTTTTGAATAGTACTCTGGAAGATCTCAACCTTTGTGTTGATATCTAAGACCTAGGGTCTTTTAATGGAGCTCATGAAAACATGATTATGGGCTCCTAATAAACAAGATGAGGAAAATAATATATGAAGATTACTTCTTTATTAGCCAAACGGCTCTATAGAGTATACAATTACGGAATGGATGCTCTCAAATATCTTTTGCTTATTTTGGTTGCCAATTCGATCCTAGATCCTTCCAATAGTATAGATCGGCCCCCTATTTATTTCGGTTGAAGAGGCGACAATTATTCTCTATAGAAGCGTCGTGTAACTGAGAGGTGTCTTCTCACAAATGATGTATTCTTGCTAAAGGGTACCTTTTCTAGAGATAACTTCTGGGTAGTTATGTATACCTGTTAGATAACTATCCGCACAGAGACATGTGCGGAGATAACCGTTTGTCCCCGATCAGTTCACTAGTCGGGGACGAATAGACCAATGTGAAGCAAAGTTTATTGACCATATTGACTAAACTAGTTGGAGACTTAATCATTCAGACAAGGGTAGGGTTCGTTTTGTATATTATAGGCTTTATATATTGTAGGCTCATTAATAGAGTATAGTCACAAATAATTGAGGGTTCAAAATAAGTGACATACTTTTAATCCCTGTCATATAGCCTCCAAGTCTTAAGAAATAAGAGTTTATTACTAAAGACTTTTCATCTTCTGTGACTATGGGGTTATGTGCCAATTATATGATTATTTTAAGTACCAATAAATGAAAAATCTTTGCACTTCTCTTGGTAACTGAACCGACGCTAACCGTCTTTAATGTGTAATGCATATATAAAGGTGAAAAAGTTTCCTTTGTATATTTAAGCTTTTCATTTTTCATCCTTATTTCTTCTATCATCAATTGCGATAAAGAGTATGATTAAGGAAAGGAGGTGAAAAACTTTAATATCTAAAAAGAAGTTTGAGAATAATATCTCTGATTGCTTCGAATTCTATTATTTTCAATCATTCTCTTAGTTCTTGAGACTTTTTATCTTCTGTCCTTATTTCTTCTCCCATCAATTATAATGGAGAGTATGATCAAGGAAAGAAGGTAAAAAGGAAGTTCGAGAATATCAATCCGATGCCAGTTATTGTTTATTAAAAAAGGTAGTTTTTACGATTTCTTGAAAACTGAAACGATGTCCAAAACTGACACAAGTTAGGTTATATAAAGGGGTTAAATCATCTTTGATTCCTTACGCCTTTGTTGTCTTTGAGCGTATAAGTAAATTCTGAAGCCCTTTGTAATTTTTGAGCTCTTGATTTCAATCCTTTTCTTCTCCCCCAAGTAATGATCATGGACAAGTCGATCCTTACTGAGGGGAGGATTAAAGAACTTGAGGATTAATGTTTGATCTCTCCTTACGAAATGTGATGATGAGACCTTAGTGAGGAGGATACGAAGCCATACCTCAGGAGGGGCATCTTGTCCTCTTCAACGCTTTGGTGAAGTTAGGATTTTGCCTCCACGAGAGTGAGTTTTTAGCTGATGTGCTTGATCATTATAAGATCAAGATGCACCATCTTTCTCCAAATTCTATTCTGATTTTGAGTGTTTTCTCGCATCTTTGCGAAGCTTTCCTGGCATTCCCCCACTACTTCATCTTTTCTGCTATTTCTCTCAATATATTAGGAATAGTAAAAGTCAGTATCTTTTGGAAGCGCTTATTTTAAGCTCCAAGATAAAATGGCTTCTCAGTATCTGTAGGATCAAGGATAACTGACTAGAGAGGGTGAATAGGAGGTTTCTAAATTTTTTGGTTCTAGTTGAAATTAATAAAATCACTAAGCTAGAATTGCAATAATGGTAACTTATAACTATATTCTCTAATGATCACCAAGCACTCTAGCAAATCAAGTATGAGTAATAAAAGATTCTAAGCACAAATAATATACTCAAATTGCTAGAAATATAAATTGAGCACAAGAATGATAAAAGCAAACCACAAGAGAATGAGACACAAAATTTTTATCCCATGGTCTCGGAGACTTGCCGATCTCCCCTAATCCACATTGAGGTGACTTAAACAACTTCAAACCGGCTCCAACCTCTTGAGCCTTCCTTAATCACTATGATAGTTCTTCCCTGCTCTGGGTAGGTGAACTCCAGCCTTCACATCTTGCCGGGGCTTCTCACAACCTCCATTGAGAAGTTCACCGCGCACAAACGCCTCCAAGCCATCTAGGAGTCGGCAACCTCCAAGAGTAATAAGCCTTGACGCTTGCTTAACGTTGAATTGAGTGTCTAGAGATTCAACACTAAATGCACCACTTAATTTTGCTCTTAACTCTCTCAAAATATGAATTGAATACACACAAGAGTATTGTAGACTAGTTAGAGCTCAAATATCATCATTGAGGACCAAGAAGAGCTCAAGGATGCAGGTGGGGGTATTTATAACCCCCACCAAACATTTATGGCCATTGGACAAAAGTTGGCCAAAATTGCCCCAAGAGGCTGGTTATACCGCCCTAGGATCGGTATGACCACCCCTCATTGGCCAATGGTCGATCTGATGCATTTAATGTAATGTCGGTGACAGATTAGTCACATGGGTATATAACAGGGTCACTTTCGTCGCATCGACTTTGAAATTTTTTCTCCGTGGTTAGCCACCTAGCAGCTTTCTAACGTAATGAACGGTCTATTTGGAAGCTATAGTTTTTTTCGAAAAGCTACATTTTAGCTTTTTAGCTAAAAACGGTTGTAATTTTTTTATAAGAGACCGTTTCACTAATAGCTAATTTTCCTTAGCGATAAGCTACAAAAATAGATCCAATCCAGTTTTTAACTTTTAACTTTTGCTAGTTATATATGACTTCTAGTTTATACCAAAGCCGTTTAAAAGTTAAGCGGTTTGAAAAGTTCACTGATTTTTTAAAAACTAAAGCCAATCTAAAACCTCCAAACAGGACCTAAGTTGCTGTTACATGCTAGTGATCCAAACAGGATCTCAGAAATCACTGCCCATTCGTTTACCTAGGCTTGTAGTTTCTCGGCCCACAGGGCACTATTTATTAATTGATCCGAAATACTAGAAACGATGCATGGATCGATCGAAATGGCATTAGTTCTTCACTGTCACACTGTCTGCGTATTCCGCCTGACAGGCCCAGAGTCTATAGACCGGGTTTGGTTCGGTAGGAGGGCGTCTTCGCGGCTGGCTAACCCTAGCGGATGAAAACCCTAGAAACTCCCACGTGACGGGCTCCGGCATCTATGAACTAAGAATGACACAGAGATCTTTTACCCAGGTTCAGGCCCTCTCGACCAGGATAATAGCCCTACATCCTGCTAGATTTTTATAGAGTGTTTGAGGTTAGTACAGAGCTATCAGATTACAAGTTCTTCCTTGGGTTCTACAACTGAACTCTTGGTTCTTCGACCCCCCTTCCCCACGCACTAGAGGGCCCTTTTATAGCCCAGGCTAACGGGGGTAGGTAAAAGGGGGGTCATCATGTTGATCTTCATACATTTATTGCTCCTTCCCGTCTTTGTCCGCTCCTCCGGCCTCATTAAATGCCGACACATGGCCGCTCGTCCGTCCGGATGTGACCCCTTTGTGACGGGTAGGTGAGAGGCGCCGAGGAATGGGCTTGTAGCGTAAATCCTCGTAGTTGATAGATCGACACAGCAGCTCGCCGTCCGCACGGCGCGATAGGGAAGGAGATTTGAGGCAAAGCCACCGTGTTCACCTTTTTGCCTTGCGGCGGGCGAAAGCGTAGGCGTCTCGCCACCGCCGCCGGACGCCACTTGGGCCGCACTTGGCGGCGGGGTGTGCTTCGCCGCCGATCACCAAAGCCGCCACGGCCGGGCGCCGGGCGAAAGCAGGCGCCTCGCCCACCGCTCGTCGGACGCTACGTGGCGCCCGCCGTCGCCAGTCGCCACGCGGCCGGGTGTCGGCGCAGCGTATGCGTCTCGCCCACCGCCGCCGGACGCCACGTGGGTCGGCGACTGCCGGCGGGCGTGTTTCGCCGCCCGATCACCAAAGCCGCCACGTGGGCTAGGCGCCGGGCGAAAGCAGCGAGCCTCGCCCACTGCTCGCCGGACGCCACGTGGCGCAAGACTGCCGACGGGCGGTTTCGCCGCCGATTGCCAAAGCCGCCACGCGGGCCGGGCGCCGGGCGAGCAGGCGCCCTCGCCACTGCCGCCGGACGCCACGTGGGCGGTTTGAAAGGCGTCGAAGAGGGTACCCCAGCGTAAAGTACGCTGACACACACGTATGAAAATCACACATCGTTAAAAACGATCACTGCAAACAGTTTTAAAATCATCAACGAAAAAAAGAGCCAATAATAATTAATGGTCATCATGTATAATTCATTAATCGTAATAGTTACATATCACATATGATTAGCACATAAGAAACCAAATAACAGATGGCTCGTAGTTATGAACCGTTTGTGATATGCATTTTTTATACATAATTTCAGTTTTATGGCTAGCCTCTGGAATCACGCTAGTTATGCCCTCTATATAGCTACATAACACACGTTGAAATAGATATAAGATACACAATTCACAGTTGAGATAAATACACATTCAAACAGACACAAGATACATACACAATTCACAATTCAAAATTTATGGTTGAGATATATACGCATAACACACATTCAAAGAGTATAAATAACTTAAAATTCACAATTCAAGCGCATCTATACGCACTTTACACAATTCATAGTAGAATAAGACATATAATCCGATATACAACTTACAGACTATTTATGACACTGAACTCACGCACTCACCCATGGCTCGAATTACATCAGTCGAGAAGAAGGCAGCAAGCTCTCCTCGAAATCTCACAAGATCATCAAGGAGAGAAGAAGTAGAGAATTTCTTTATTTGGTCAATACTAAATGCATGTAAGATGCTTGGCCTAGCAGGCTACTCCTATTCCTTGGTCTCACAACCTCCAAATAAAAAATAATAAAGCTTACAATGTGTATAGATATTACAACCAATTACATATGGATCTTATGACCAAATAAGTGAAATTTCCACTAAAATACTACAGGTGCAAAAGAACTACGAATCATGCCATTACATAAAGGGCAAGGCATATCAACAGATCATAAAAGAAATTACGAATGACCAAGATACAAATCGAATAATAGGAGCAAATTAACCGAAACAATGAGATGACGAGAAAACGATGAAGAAGCATGGATTGCTTACATCCTCTTCTAGAATCCTCCCAAACGATTCTCAAATGGTAGTGGATGCGACGTTTGAGAAGAAGACGAAAAGGCAAAGAGGGGAAGAGCGTGTAAAGTTCTCGCACCAACCAACGCAATTCCGAGTTAACAATTGTTCAAGTTATTATAGGCATTTTTAACATAAAATCGTCTATGATATATTTACTTTCACAAACAGTTTGTTTTCACAACAATCTATAAAATATTACGGACGGATTATTTAAAAAAATCATATGTGATAAGTTAACACAACAAAAGGCTATTGGCATCATGAAAAACATCAAAACTATGTGAGATAAAGTGTTAGAGATGACCCTTTGTATGGTAGTGCTTGACTACAAATCATTCAGTGCATTATAGTGAGTGAGTGAAAGAAAGAAAGAAAGAAAGAAAGAAAGAAAGAAAAAGACCAATAATGCATCAGTAAATTGTGTAACTAATTAATGTTTAGAGCATTAACCTAGCTAGCTAGTGGTTCTCAATTCTTATAGACACCTAGGATTGTTCTTTTTCCATTGCTAGAAAACCATTCGAAGAGATGTGGAATTAATGAAGCGCCTTTAGACAAAGACTCTGGCCAGGCCATCCACTAGTGTAGTTTAGAAAGACTTTGTCCGGTGCTTAGAAGGTGTTTGAGGTACCTCTCCTCAAAAATCATATCAACCGTTGATTTTATAAAATGGTAACATAGGAAGAATTTTTTAAAAATAATACACCGATTAAGTAATTTTATAAAATTAATACACTAATTTTTTAAAAAATATACCTCTATCACCAATTGAAATGGCGACAGAAACCTTAGTGTTGGTCAAACAAATCTATGACTAAATATCAATCGGCCAAAGCTTCTGTCACCAATCAATTTGGTGACTATTCATCTGTAGCCAATTGATCGTCATTTCAATGGCAACAAGTGAACAGTCACCAAATGAAATAGTGATAGAGGTGTATTTTTATAATTTTTACAACGTATTACCTGTGTACAATTATTTAAACAGTGTATTGTTTTTTAAAAAAAATCAACATAGGAATGGATCTTAACTCAGGTCGTTACAGGTTATCACAACTGCAGCACAACTTGAAGGTTTCTTTCGCTTATGGCAGGCCATCCAATAGGTTGAGCTGGAAATATACAACGAATGAACAATACACAGCAGGATTTACGTACAGGGTGTAGTTCCAAGGGTCAATGCGAGATCACAATCACCAGATAATTTGGGAGGCGAATGCAGAAAACAAATGTAAATTCTTCACGTGCTCTTTATCCAAGATAGAATTCTCACTACAGACAGGTTGATAGTTAGAGGTTGGCCAAATAATATCTACTACCCTATCTGTGGCTCTCAAGAGAGATTTGGAGGAGGATTTTCCTCTTGCTATATTTTTAGCCTCCGATCCTGCAGCTGGGATGAATGCTTCCCAATGGTGGCAGCTAGTACAACAACAAATGTTGAGGCACTCATGTAAGTGTGTGGATGGACTATTAATCTACACATTCTAGAATATTTAGAAAGGAAGGAATGCAAGAGTCTTCAATAATCTTTACATTCTCTGCAGGTTGTCTTCAACCTCATTACGAAGGACATCAACAACCGAAAGATGGCGCTATAATTTATTTTGACGGTACCGTTGATTAGGGAGGCTGGTAGAGGTGGTGTATTTATAGAGCTAGAAAATGGTTTCGTGCCTTAGTCCTTGCACCTAGACTCTCAGTGAAGAATCAAGGTTGTTGCTTTCCAAAGTTGTTCTCGATTGCTGTAAAAACTTTTGGTGTATTTCTTCTCTCTCTTTAATGAAAGGCAGAGCCTGCCAATCTTTTTTTAAAAAAAAACTGCTGGTGATATAGATAGGGCAACCACCACTGAACGACCTACCTAGCTTAATTGAACAATCCGATAGTATTAATTTCCCCCAGATTCGATTCGATGGTGATTGATCTTGGCAAGAGATTCGTTCAACCAGAGTGAAATCAATGTAACGTGGTTCATGCAAACAATGTGAAATCAAAACTTAATGAAAAAAATGATCGCATGTATATATGCGATGTACTTGCCCTCCGAATGGAAAAACGATCTTAAATCGCCTTTAGGGCCTACTTGAGCCCTTGTCCCTTGTATTCTTGTGAAATCAAATCGTGTGTAGTTAACAACTGCCAATCTAGAAAAAAAAAGATTAACAGCACGACAAGCATCCCTAATCAATTCATCAAAATTAGTGAGCCTATTGTGTTATGCGTCTAGATTTCAGATCAAAACATCAAAAATGCTCAATAACAATCCAATAATGAAGTAAGCAACAAAACAAATCAACAGCTTGTTCAATTACTTATAACAATCAAGAGAACTCAAGAACTGGTCACTTGATCGACACAACCCTAGAGCTCCTCATATCAACAATCCAGTGAAGGGTATGGGAGCAGCAGAACAAATCAACCAATTAAGGAGAAACACACCTTAGATCCACACACACTTTGAGGCTTCAGCTCCTCCATGTCATCATTCCTCAAGCTCCTGCCTGACCTACCTAGACTTATAGGCAATAGTGTCGTTCGGGGACCTATTGCTCCCACAGTCGCCAATGGGCTCACTGCACCATCACTAATGGGTGTGACGTTGTTGTCTAGGGTTAAGAGCTCACCACCATCTGTGATGGGCTCGTTGCCATTGCTGCCGACAATAGGCTCGCCGCCGCTCACCTCCGCGCCTAGGGTTCTAGGATGTGACTCGAGTTGCAAGTCACAAGTGACGAGGAGAGGGCGAGAGGCTGATATTTATCAAAAAAAATGTTGCCTGGAGATAATATTTATTCAGATGTATAGCCCAAACCAAATAGAATTATTGCAGCTTGCCTTGGAAAAATTTAGGAGCTTCTATTTTACACCAGTTTTAGGCCCAAAACCAGCCTTCCAAGCATGCCCTTAGCATTTATAGAACGCGGGATATTTTTTGAATCCTTTGGTAATTAAATTATCTCCTACAAAATTCTTATGAGATTCATGCATTCCAAAACGATTTCTTACGGATGACGATTCTAAACCTCATTCACTCTAGCTAGGTGATTCAGATTGGGCCAGCTTGTCAACGACTATTCGTGTTGATTTCATAATGATCTCTACCTATACATATACGCATGCTCAACATATAGCTGAGACAACCACACTAGCAAGCCATCGTAGGACAAGGTAGGAGTCCCATATATTTCCCTAACTTGACATGGACACATATATACGCATGGGGTTGTTAAAGATATATTGCTTTATATAGATAATTATCTTATATAGGTTTTCCATATGCATGATTGTTTTATATAGGTTTTTCTTTTGTACCCTTATATCCCTTATATATTCTAGCCATTGGCCTCATATTGAATACAACAAGTACTATTCATAACATGGTATCAGAGTATAGATTCTAGGTTAGGATTTACTAGCTTTGCACTCACGCCACCCTAGCTGCCACCTGTTCTTCCGATGCTATTGCCCCGGGACGAGCCACCTCCACTCCTAGGGATAGCTGTCTCTTCTCCTGTTGGCCAACTCTTCCCGTTGACCAAGATTGGTGACCTCTGCTCCGGCTGGCTCTACTTCACCCAGTCGAACACAACACCTGATGTGCCGCCTCTAGGTGCCTCACCCGCTGCCTCCCACTGGCTCGCTACGGTAGGTCTCAGTTGGCCTTGTCGGCTTCCACCGGCCCTCCGGCTCTCGCGACGCGCTGCCAAAGCCACAACCGCCATCGATCTTGTCTTCTGTGCTGGCTTCGGCTTTCGGCCCTGGCCTCCGTGTTAGCCTTCATTCTCGGTAGGCCTCGCCTTCAACAGTTGGCCCTCTAGCCACCCATGCCCGGCATCCTCCACAGATGCCGCATCATCCTCGCGGTGTCTCCGTGCTGCCTTGGAGCCCCATCCTCCTCATGTCGGCCTGACTAGCTTGCCCGACCTTCCCATGAGCTGCTTTGGCCAGCCGCCCTTGATTGCTCGTGAGTGAGACATGTTTTTAGGCTACTGATCGGATTACAAGAATAACTCACAACCGGGTTTTAATCTGGTTTGGTTCCAAATCATGTTGGCTCTAGCTCCAGAGGAACCCCGGCTTCTGGCTTTTGGCTCCTATTTTTTGTCTTAGTTTTTGACGTCAGCTCCGGCTTTTTGACTCTTCGATTTTGGCTTTGGCTTTTCGACTTTGGCTCTTCATACCAAGATTGGATCTTTTTGCTTGCTTCAACTCTTCGTTTTCGACTCGGCATCGGTTCTTTGGCTCTTGGCTCAGCCCTTATCAGCTCGACTCTGGTCAGTTTGGCTCGGGCTCTATTTTTGGCTCTGTTTGGTTTGGCTTCTTGTCTTTGGCTCTAACTCATTCCATCGGCTCGACTTGGTTCCTTTGTCGGCTTACACCTATTGGCTCATGGCTTCGTCTCTTCGGCTTGGCTCCGTCTTTTAGCTCTATGAATAGCACTTGTTGTATGCAATATTAGTCCAATAGGCTAGAATATATAGAGTACATGAGGGCTCAAAAGGAAAGCCTATATAAGGCAATACCTATATAAGAAAAACTTATATAAGGAAAACTTACATAGCATTGCATTTGAAAGGGTTGAAACTAAAATATAAAAAATCCAAAGTTCTGATCTTGAAGTAGTCGTTGTAGCATCTAACTTTAAAAAGAAAAACTGAGCCAACAAAGAAAAGACGACGAAAAGCTAAATTGAAACCGGCCAACATAATGAGCCGAAACCAACAGAGGAAAGCTGATGAAATAAGCTAAATCAAGCCAAGGTAATGAGTCAAAAATCAGAGTCGACGGAATGAGCTAAGTTGATAAAATAGCCGAACCGACGAAAGAACCAAGATGCTAAGGATTTGGATGGACGCAACAGAAACAAAGACTCTCAATAAAATACTACTGTAGAACCAGCAACAACCCAAAGACACACCACTGCACACAAAAAGAGCCAAAGCTGAACCAAAGAGCGGGAGCCAGAGCCAAAGAGCCGGGGCCGATCCAAAGAATTGAAACCAAGAGCCAGAAGACAGAGAAACCAAAGCCAAAGAAGCTGAAGCCGGAGCCGAAAAACCGGAGCAAGAGCTAAAAGCCAAAAACGAAAAGCCGAAGCTAGAGCTACTCTGGAGTCAAAACCGGAATTAAATTCACTTTTTGTATTTAGATGAAATCCGATCAAGCAGAGGACTCGATCACGGGCAAATCAGGCGAAAGTCGAGTACGAAGGCCGGTGGTCGACGCAGAGGCAGCCGTGGCTAGAATATATAGAGTATATGAGGGTACAAAAGGAAAACCTATATAAGCCAATACTTATTGTCGACGATCGGGATCGCTTGACCGCAAGAGTGAAGAGGAGATCAGTGTGAATGAGGGACCCAGAAAGTGCTTCACTCAACAATGGCGTGGACGTAGGTCGGTGTGTGGCGTCAACGAGCAAGGAGCAGCGAATTATACTGGTTCGAGCCCCCACGAGGGTAATAGCTCTACGTCCAGTCTTCTCCGGAGGCGGAGGGATTCACTAACTGTGCGTAGAATGAGATGATTACAGCTCGAGCCTGAGTGCTCTGTTTGAGTATGTTGGTCTATGGCTAGTAAGTTGTTGTCCTGTACATACGCCTTGCGTGGTCTTATATACTCCCGAATGCTGCCTGCAACGGATGGGAGAGATTCCCGGGGAGGTGGCTTTGTGCGCATTGAAGGTGGGCTGTAACTGCTTCTGGAAATGCCGCCCACCTCTGCCTTGACGCCGTTACTCGGGTCTTGGTAACCGCCAGGTGAACGCACACCCTTGAGCCAAGGTTGAGGTCGAGCGGAGATGGGGCCTCTCACCGCTCAAGCTCGAAGTCGCGCGGGGTCCAACGTCGCCTAGGTCGAGGTCGAAGGCCTTTGCAGGATTGCCCCGAGTCGAGTACCCTGTTGACCGTGTGTTGACTTGTCAGAAATCTGTCAGTCCCCAACAGCTAGCCCCCGAGGCTCAAGGTCGTGGCTGGAGCACGGGCCGACCTTGAGCCTCCACAGAGACAGGACTGATTTCTGGAACCTTCGAGCTTGAGGTCGAGGTCGGGCGGAAACCTAACGCCAGGCCCTGACGAGATGACACCTGGTGCCTCTTGATCTCCGGAACTCCAGTACGGATATGGCCGGACAGCGGAATCGTTCGTGAGGCCTCGATTCTGCCGCACAACCTTAAATTGCTCCTGTCGAATCACCTGACCGGCGCGTCTTTCGAGATGCCCCAACCACCGGCCTGCAGCGCTCCGGGCTTATAAAACTTTGAGACCATCGCCACTTCCTCGAACTCTCCGCTTCTTCGTAGTTTTTGCTTCCTTGTTCGAGCTCTCCTTCTTCCTCCGACCAAACTTCCCCTCAAACGCCATGGCCAAGCTCGGGAAAAGTTCCCTGACTGCAGCAAGGATGAGGGAGCTCGAGAGCCTGGGGCTGTTGGACCCGTGGACATGGCGGCTGCCGGACGGAGAGACCGAGCCGCAGCCACGGGATGATGAGCTCGTCAGCACGGAGCACTACATGCTCTTCGGCCTGCGGACGTCGGAGAGCGACTTTCTCGCAGCCGTCCTCGCCATATGCGAGATCGAGTTGATTAATCTGGTACCCAACTCCATTCTTTTGCTTTCCATCTTCTCTCACCTGTGCGAGGGGTTCCTCGGAATCCTTCCCACCCCCTCGCTCTTCTTCCGCTTCTTCTCCCTTTTCCGCACCGGGAAGGACCCCACGGTCGGATGCCTCTATTTCCGGCTGCGGGCGGGAATCTCATGGTCATTCCCCCAAATGCGCCCCCACGACTCCCTCGGCCCGTGGACCGAGCGGTGGTTCTACCTGAAGCGGGGCCCGGGCGGCGCACTGACGTTCGACGGTACCCCCCTCAATGGGAAGAAGCAAACCCCAGAAGCGGGCGATCTGGAAGACGACCAAGAGGCCATCGCGGCCATTCATATTTGCGCCACGCGAGGCCTTACCGGGCAGGCCATCGCCAACGACTTCCTGAGAGGCCGAGTGTTCCCTCTGCGGAGGAGGGAGCACCCCTTCTACAAGATCCAAGGCCGTGACGACATGACCCGCGAAGGGACGATCGGTAGGCTACTTTGCTTCGAAATTTGCTTCAGATTTGCCCCTCCCAGTTCCTCTCAATGAATTGGTCTTTTCAGCAGCGCCGAAGGAGTCCTGGATCGCTGCCCGAATGAACGAGATGTTCGGGAAGGCCGCGAACGATTACACCCTTGACGAGCCCGTGCCGAGGAACGTGCTGCGCCGCAAAGCTGAGGTAGGCCTCCCTGGACCAAGCCTTCCGGACCTTGTTCACCTAGATCCTCTTTGAACCTTCGGTGCTTCCAAAGGACAAGCTCGAGCTGCTGGAGATGGCGAGGAAGATGCTGCCCCTGCCCGGGGTGAGCAAGGGCAAGAAGGCGAACAAGAGACTAGCCTCAGACGGAACAGGTGGAAAAAGCCCGAAGAAGGCGCACGTTGAGTGGGGCGACCGCACGACGGTGAGCATCCTTGGTCGAGCCCCCGAGCTCCTTGCTCGTAATCCTTTATCTTCTGACCTAAAACCCTTCTCGCAAAGAACAGAGCGCAATGAGGCGGCCAGACTTCACCAGGTTCAGATCCACGGCCCGAGGACCGTAACCCGAGGAGAGACTCAATCCCCTGCAGGCATAGGGGCCCCGCCACCTGCTGAAGCGGAGGCTGTTGACTCAGGTACATCATTTGGGCTCTCCGCCTTTGAATTTCCTCTATCTTCTTAGCTTAGTAGTCGCTCTTTATCGCAGACCTTGAGTGCCCGAGCTCATCATCTGCCCGAATTGACAATGACTATTGTCCAGGGCGAGTCCGAGTCCGAGGAAGAAGAAGGGGCCGATTTTGTGCTGGCGCCCCGCCGGCCCTCGAGCCAGAGGCGCATTCCATCGAGCCCCCAGAGCCAGCCCCGGCCGCATGAAGTTCACCAAGGACTCGGCGACTGGATGAGGAAGAGCCCTCCCCGCGACCACGAGGACTACTGATGACGGTGAGGCAGACGCCGAAGGCGACGTCGACCCGCCCAAGGCCGTCAAAGAAGATGGCGCCGGAGGCGCCCTCGCCACGACCGCCGAGGACACCCCGACCATGGCAGTCGTGGCCCTTCGAGCCACCGAGCCTGTAGACCCCCTGCCACGGGAGGCGCGGAGGTCCGAGCTGCGGGCCAGGCCGAGAACACCGCAGCGGAGGAGGCCAGATACCCTCCAGCTGTGGGGGACAAAGCCACCACCGAGACCGGGCGCGAGGGCGAGTTGAGACCCCTCGAGGAGGAAGCTCGTGGCGCGGTCGCCCACAGCGGAGCACCCGAGGACCGCACTTCAAGACCAAAGGGCGAAGGCGACACCGCCCCAGAACATCGAGCAACAAGCCACAGATACTCCCGCTGCCTTGAGCGCCGTCTCGCCCGGGTACATGATTTTTCAACGATCCCTTAGCTCGAGTTTCCTTTCTTCTCTGTCGCTCTTCTGGCGTGTACCGTGCTAATCCTTTGACCTCCACAGGTCATTGACTTTGTCTCCCAAGGGTTGCAAGGACTCCAAACGCACTCCGACGGGCTGAAGGCTTTGCTCGACGTGCTGGAGGACGCATTGGCGACGCGCTCCAAGCTCGTGGAGGACCTGCAAGCCGAGCGGGATGAGGCCGCGAAAAAGGCGGCAATAGACGCCCAGGAGATCGCCGGCCTTCGCGAAGTGGTGAAGACACTCGAGGCCACTCACAAGGCCGAGCTGGAGCGGGCCATCAACTCGGAGCGGGATCATGCGTATAAGGCCGTTGAAGACGAGCGCTCGACGTCGGCCAGGGCGCTCGAGGCCGAGCGAGCCAAGGCTGAAGAACAGAGTAAGGCCGCCACGGATCAGGTAGCCGCCGCACCAAGGACCTCCCCCGAGCTCGAGGCCAAGTGTCAAGAGCTCGAGGAGAAGCTGGGTCGGGCGAGCAAGGCGGCCAAGACTGCCTTGGCCCAGCTTCAAGAAGAACACCGTCGCTCCGCCGAAGCCTCCACCGAAGCCCTCCGACTCCAGGGCGAGCTATCGACCTTGAGGGCCAAGGTAGCCGAGCTCGAGCAGGAGAAACTTGCGCGCGAGATGGCGGACCTGTAGATAGGGTAGGTTTCCTGCAAGACTTTGTAAGAAAATGGTTCAATGGAGTAGTTGTATTTGGCTAAAATAATTTAATGTCTCAGCTCGCTTTGTCATTTCTCGACTAAGAAATCTTGCCCAACCGAAAACTTAGCCTTACTGGCCGTATACCACGCCCAGCTCCCGTTGGGCTCAAGGTCGAGCAACGCCGACCTTGGGCGCAAGATAAGAATCCAGCAAAGACCAAGACCTGCAAGATCGAAAAGAAGCCACAGGGAGCATGACATGGTTGCACGAGGACAAACTTAGGATCGAGAGTGAGACTCGAGCTATGACAATGATTTGCGCGCCGCTCGTTGGACGGTGGCCAGAGCTTACTTCAACCTCAAGGCCGGGGAGTATTGTTGCGAAGAGTTTGCCACACGTAACTTCGACCACCGGGGTGAAGGGTAAGCCCGTGACACCTTGGCGAAGAGAAAGCGCTCGTCCGCAGGTCGGGCTCAGAGGGAGTTGAGCTCAAGCCAACACAAAACATAGAAAAAAAAGGTGCACAAAGACAAACAATGACAATTGAACAAGAATTTTTCTGAAACTTGAGGTAAAAAGGTTACACATAGAATTTGCGAAGTTGGTCAATATTCCACGAGCTAGAGAGCTCTCTGCCATCGGGCATCGCTAGCCGGTAAGCCCCCGTGTGATCTGTTGAAACAACTCTATAGGGGCCCTCCCACCGTGGGGATAACTTGTTGGTGTTGGACGGTGCTCAATCCGCCTCGTGGCTAAGTCCCCAACAAGGAGCTCCCTAGGTCGTACCGATCGAGACGCATGTCTGCGAAGCGCTTGCAGTGCATCGCGCCAATCGTAGAGAAGATGCATGGCATCTTACTTCTTCCGCTAGGGTAAGGTCAAGGGACCGCTCTTGCTCGAAGTCGATCTGATCGACCAAGCCGACCTCGTAGAGCCCAAAGATGACCTCGGGGAGGCGGGGCGGCCAAGATCAACACTAGCCGAAAGGCGTGGACCCTGTTCTACCGGTCGTGGGTACGAATGGACCATAAGACGGTGGGAAATTCGTCCACCCAGGTCTGGCCGTGTCGTTCGAGCTCATCTGACACTCGCTTTTTCACGCCTTGAATGATTTACTCGTTGGCGCGCTCGACTACTCCATTGCTCTGCGGGTGGGCGACCGAAGCATAGCACACCTTGGAGCCTATGCCCTCACAAAGATTCCCGAACGACCACCGTAAACCGAGTTCCGTTATCGAATGATTTCGCATGGAACTCCATACCTGGTGACCACGAACAAGCGGAAGAACTTGACCGCCGCTCGAGCCGTGATGGTCGAGACGGGTTCAGCTCCGATCCACTTGGTGAAGGTATCGATGGCCACGAACAGAAACTTCTTCCCCGGCCGCTCGTGGAAAGGGGCCGAGGATGTCCAAACCCCGTGTCGAGAAGGGCCACGCGAGCGGATGGTCTGGAGGCGTGGCGGCCGATGCGACTTCCGAGCATGAAATTGGCAAGCTCGACAGATGCGGACGATGTTACACGCGGCCCCGGCGTCGTGGGCCAAGAGAACCCCATGCGAAAGCCTTCCCGACCATGGTCTGAAGGAAGAGTGCGCCGCGATAGACGAATGAATGTCTTGTAGCAGTACTTACCTCCTCTGCGGTGACACACTTTGTCGATGCTGGAAAGATTCCGACAAAGAAAGCTTGCCGTCCACGAGCTTATACTGAACTTGCCCCCGCTGATCTCGCTTTTTCCTTGGCTCGCCAGAGCTCACCGTCGCCAGGAAATGATGAATCGGCTTGGCCCAGGAGGGAGTACGTTCGATGAAGGCGACCGAGGGCCCTTGGTCGGAGATGGAGGGAGACTCCAGGGTTTCCAGGATCACATCAGGAGGGACTTCATCGTCAGACGACCCGAGCTTGGAGAGGAAATCGGCGTCGGAGTTGTCTTTCCGCGCTACATGCGTGATCTCCAGGTTCTGGAACCACTTCTCCATCTTATGGGCCTCGGCGAGGTACTTGGCCATTGAGTCTTTCGAGCACTGGTACTCCTTGTTGTATTGATTGACGACGAGCTGAGAGTCGCCCCTTACCACCAACCGGCGCACACCTAGGGCCTTACAGCCCGCAGTTCGCCAAGAGAGCCTCAGACTGCAACGTTGTTGGTCGCTGGAAACCCAAAACGAACCACATACCTCAGCCGGCCACTGCGCGGAGTAAGGATGAGAATTCCAGCCCCCGAGCGCTTGAAAGACCTCGAGCCATCGAAGTACATGATCCAGGGCTTCTCCTCCTCGACCCCGGGCTCGGGAGCGGGCTGCGACATTTGCTCGACCACAAAGTCAGCGAGCACCTACGACTTGATAGCCGTGCGCGCCACGACCCATGACGTCGAACGCCGCCAGCTCCATGGCCCACTTGGCAATGTGACCTTTAGCCTCCGGGTTCCTCAGTATATCCCCGAGTGGGAAACTGCTCGGGACGACCACCGAATGTGCCTGGAAGTAGTGCCAAAATTTGCGCGAAGCCATGAGAAGGGCGTACAGGAGCTTCTGAACCTGCGGGTAATGCTCCTTCGGGCCGTGCAGGACCTCGCTAACATAGTAGATCGGATGTCGCCACAAGATCTGTTCGCCACCAAGACGGCAACCGACAACTGGGCGGTGGTTGCTATGTAGAGCAAAGAACTGCCGCCTACCTGCGGAGTGGTAAGCAAAGGTGGGCTTGAAAGATACGCCTTCAGGTCGTCGAACGACCGCTGTGCCTCGGGATTCCACTCGAAGCCTCCTTGTTTGCGCAAGGTCCTGAAGAATGGTAACCCTCGCTCGCCAAGCCTTGAAATGAACCGACTAAGGGCGGCCATACGGCCGGTGAGGCATTGTACCTGTTTCACCAAGGTCGGGGGCGCCATCTTCTCGATTGCCTCGATCTTCTTCGGGTTTGGGCCGACCCCCGAGCCTCCGATCATGTAGCCGAGCACCTTCCCCGAAGCAGCACCGAACACGCACTTCTTCGGATTGAGCTTGATATTGTGCGTGTTCAGGTTGGCGAAGGTCTCCCCAAGGTCTTAAACGTGGTTGCCCTCGGAAGAGCTCTTGACGATGATGTCGTCCACGTAGACCTCGAGGTTGCGGCCGATCTGGGGATCGAACGTCTTGGTCATCAGGCGCTAGAAGGTCGCGCCGGTGTTGCGGAGACCAAATGACATGGTCGTGTAGCAGTAGGTCCCAAACGGCGTGATGAACGACGTCTTGCTCTCATCGTCAACCGCCAGCTTGATCTGGTGGTATCCCGAGTAAGCATCCAGGAAGCTTAACATCCTGGCGTTCGCGGTGGAGTCGACGATCTGGTCGATGCGCGGGAGCGGGAAGTTATCTTTCGGGCATGCCGAATTCAACCCCGTATGGTCCACACACATCTTCCACTTTCCGCCCTTCTTCTGGTCGATGACAGGGTTGGCCAACCACTCGGAGTAGTCAATCTCGCGGATAAACCCGGCCTTCAAGAGCTTGTCAAGGTTCTCTCTAATGATGGCGACCTTCTCCATGAGAACGCGCAGCAGCCGGCGACAAAGCCGGCAATGGATCGCGACTCAGTAGCTTGTGCTCGACCACCTCCCTCGGGACACCCGGCATGTCCGCCGGCTCCCAAGCAAATATACCTTTATTGGCACGGAGGAAGGTGACGAGCTCGAGTTCCTATTTGGAACCCAGCCCGGCCGAGATATGGACGCACCTGGTCGTGTCGCCCTCCTCGAGTGGCATAGCCTTCGTGGCCCCGTTAGGCTGCATCGCAGCCTTCTGGTGGGCATTCTTCACCATCGCCTCCGGGCCTCGCTGAGGTAGCATGCCGGCGAGGGCCAGGGCTTGATTCTCACAACCGTGCGCCGCCTTGAGGTCGCCGCGCACAGTGATGATGCCACTGGGCCCCGGGAGCTTCATGCATCGGTGACCGTAGTGGTTGGCAGCCATGAACTTGACCAGGCGGGCGCCCAGATGGCGTTAGGGGAGATCACCTCGACCACCTCAAGGTGATCACTTCGGCGGAAGTTATCCGGCGCCAAGGTGACGGTAGGACCACTGTCCCGGAGGAGTGGTCGAGCTCGAGAACGATCCCGAAGAACGGAATCGCGATGTTTTGACCTTCGACCGGGATCAGATCCGGCCGAGCGCGCTTAGCCGCCAGAAGAAATTGAGGGAGCTGCCACCATCGACCATGACCCTCCGACCATGGTGTTGCCGATAGTCGGGTCACGACCAAGGCGATCTTGAGATCCTTCGACATACCTTGGGGGCATCCTCCGACGTGAAGGTGATCGCCGCCCGGCCCATTTGCGGTGGCTGGTCCCAGGACTTCTGCGGTGGCTCGATAAACCACGCGCTGCATCTTTGATCTCGCCGAGATCGATCTGCCAAGAACCGCCAAAGATGACGCCGATCCGTGGCCGCCTTCTTGAAAGTCCAAGTCGAGGTCGGCTGGTCTTCCGGCGTTTACCCTTTTGGGCTCATCTCCTCCTTCGAGGCGAGGCATCTCCACACCCGTCGTAGAAGGCCTCGAGCTTGGCCTACCAGGCCCTGCAGCCCCGCAGGTCGTGGCCCGAAGTCCTGTGAAACAGGCAAAATTTACCTTCATCGAACCGAGACCGCCCCTCAGGACCTTGTGGGCGGCCATCGGCCTGTCGCGACCCAGACCGGCGGTCGTCTTGCCGAGGTCAGCGCTGCGCCTGCTGGGGTCGTGGTCGGCTTTGTTGGGAACGGGGCCTCTCCTGAACCCAGTCCCGGACCTCCATGACCTCACGATGGCCGTTCGCCGAGACGGTCACCCTAGGTCGACCACCCTCGCGCTTGCGGTCCCTCTTCTGCTTCTTGGCAGCCGAGCCCTGGTCGACATTCTTGGCGCTGGAGGGGCCTGCCTCACCAGAGTTGACGCCAAGCTTACCTTGGTCGTAATCACGCTTCCAGCGAACCGCGTCGTCCGCGTCCGCGTAGCGCTCCGCCATGCGGAAGAGCTTGCCGACGGTGAGCCTCTCGCCGTGATCTCAAGGTCTTCGGTGAGGCGACGGTCGCGCACGCCAAACTTGAAGGCCTTAATCACGGCCTCGTCAGACACACTAGGGATCAGATTCCTAGTGCGGATGAACCGCCGCACGAAGTCGCAGAGGGGTTCATTCTTTCCCTGGATCACCCGGTCCAGTCTTCTTCTCGCCGCCGTTCAGAGACTTTGGAAATTCGAGCGAAGGATGCTCTGGATTTGGTGCCACGAGCGGAAAGTACCTGGTTTCTGGTTGAAGAGCCAGGTGTGGGCAGCACCGTCCAGGATGGTCGGGAGGTAGTTGGCCATCACGTACTCATCGCCTCCCGCGGCTAGGATGGCGGTGGTGTAGATCGAGAGGAATTCATCAGAGTTCTTCGTCCCGTCGAATCGCTCGATCAACGCGGGCTTGAAGCGAGCCGGCCACCGCACCCGTCGGAGGTCGCTCGAGTACGCCCGCGGCCAGACGCCGACAGGCGCGCTCGAAGGTTCTCACTGCTGCTGGAACTAGATTCCCGATCGCTTTGGCGTCCCACCCTGCGACCTCGACGGCCGCAGCGGTGGGCCCGAGCATCACCCGGGAGGTACCGCAGGCGCTCATGAACCCGCCGACGCTTTGGGGACGCTGGGGAAAGGCCGCTAGAACGGAGTCGCCAGATGCTGGTCATCGCCGCACTTCCGCCCGAGTCACGTTCGGGGAGCGACGGCGAGGCGGCGTACGGGATAGGCCTCGAGATCGCCGGCGACAGAGACCGTGTTGGTGCTCGCGCGAGAGTCGCTGTCCCTCCTCAACGACCGGGACCCAACAGGAAGGCCCTGGTGCGGTGATGGCATAGCTTCGGTAGCTGCCTTGTCGAGCTCGTCTGCGAGAGCTCGGTCGAAGAAACCCGACGTCGGACGCGGGATCGGCCATGACTCGTCGCGATGTCCGGAGGCGCCGCCGAGTGAGGAGTCCGAACGCCCGAGGACGCTCCAATCTTTCAAGCTCCTCTCATGGAGGGCGGTTATGGCTCGTTGATGGCAACTCGACCATCCGCGCAGCATCTTCTTGGGTCTCGCTACGCCCTCCTCCATGTTCTCGTCATGGCTAGCGGCCATGAGAACTAAACGATTTCAGAATGGCGAGAGGGGAGAACAGGACGGAACTTCCATGCTCGAAGGCCGCGCTCGAGCCCGAGCTCATGAATGTATCGCCGCAAAGAACGCCGTACCTTGAAAAGCCGAGATTCCTTCCGCTGAAGCAAGCTTCGGGCCCCACGGTGGGCGCCAGCTGTCGACGATCGGGATCGCCTGACCGCAAGAGTGAAGAGGAGATCAGTGTGAATGAGGGACCCAGAAAGCGCTTCACTCAACAATGGCGTGGATGTAGGTCGGTGTGTGGCGTCAACGAGCAAGGAGTAGCGAATTATACTGGTTCGAGCCCCCACGAGGGTAATAGCTCTACGTCCAGTCTTCTCCGGAAGCGGAGAGATTCACTAACTGTGCGTAGAATGAGATGATTACAACTCGAGCCTGAGTGCTCTGTTTGAGTATGCTGGTCTATGGCTAGTAAGTTGCTGTCTTGTACATACGCCTTGCGTGGTCTTATATACTCCCGAATGCTGCCTGCAACGGACGGGAGAGATTCCCGGGAGGTGGCTTCGTGCGCATTGAAGGTGGGTCAGAATCGCTTGCTCGTAAATGCCGCCACCTCGCTTTGACGCCGTTACTCGGGTCTTGGTAACCGCCAGGTTAACGCACGCCCTTGAACCAAGGTCGAGGTCGAACGGAGATAGGGCCTCTCACCGCTCAAGCTCGAAGTCGCGCGGGGTCCAACGTCGCCTAGGTCGAGGTCGAAGGCCTTTGCAGGATTGCCCCGAAACGAGTACCCTATTGACCGTGTGTTGACTTGTTTCTCAGTCCTCGACACTTATACAAGGAAAACTTTTATAAATAAAATCTATATATGGAGAGTCTATCTAAGACAATATCTCTACCCTAACGAGGTGTCCTACGTGGAGCTAGTAGATGCTATGCCTAAGGAGAAGGAGAAGACTGGCCAAAAATTTTAAGCTTTCTTTCCATGTGCTGACCCAGTCGTTTACTAATTGTTCACTTGCAAGGATATGTAGGGTAGTGTGCAAGAATATCTCTCAAACGAAAAAAAAAGTCAGGGTCTTTTTCGAACGAAGAAAAAATATAGGAATATTGGATGATTGAAATTCTATGAAAATTTTCCCTATGTGTTCATTTGGAAAAGAGGATTGAGTTCCAAGAATTCCCATAAAACTCCTAAGGAATGGCTCAATCCATAGAAATTTTAGAGGAAAATTTTCATGGGGTCATACCTCATGTTTTCTTTACTTTGTCTCTTGCAATCATTTGTTTTTCCTATATATGTTGCATCCAAGCACCTCTTTTGAAGTTTTACTGAGTTTTTGTCTCCTATAGGATATTTAGGGGGATATGATATTCAGTTCGTGTGTTTCAAGCTTCCTGCGTTCCAAGAGGCCCTGAATGTGCAAGAATCAACTAACCTTGCCTACAATTAGGCGTGTTGCGTGGAAATCAAACTTAGTTCAGATCGAGGTGCACAAAGTCTACATGGAATCAACTCTCAAGTCGGTTAAGCAAGGGTGGAAAGATTAAGGAACAAAAGAGGATAAAACAACGGTGGATGTCCACGTCTGATAAAAATATCTCGCAAGCTTCTGTCAGAGTTGCCTGCATGCTTGCGTCAAGCCAAGCTTCTTTCTCTCTGAGACTCGTCAACAACGACTGGTTCTTTGGGAGAGCTCTGCCGTGTTCATCAACCAAATTGACTCGCACGTCATTCAAATGGATTTTCGAACTCGACTGAGTAGGGTGTGTTTGGCAGGGATTCAGCTTCTTTAGATTCGTGAATCTGGTGAAGCTGAAAATTCTAGCTTTACCAGATTCGTAAAGTTGAAGCTATGAGTACATTAAGGCCCTGTTTGGGAGAGCTCCAGATCTCAGCTCCAACTCAGAGCTGAAACTTATAGGCTAAAATAAAGTGAATTAAGTTTATATTTTTAGTCTAAAATGTAAACAAGATGATCTACCTAAACACTCTTAATGTACCCACAGAACTCCACAAATTTCTGAGCTAGAATACCTGCTCCACCAACTCCACAGATTTTGGTGAGCTGAGTCATCCCCAAACACCCCTAAGAGTGTTTAGATAGACCATCTTGTTTACATTTTAGACCAAAAATATAAACTTAATTCACTTTATTTTAGCCTATAAGTTTCAGATTTCAGGTGAAACTGAAATCTGAAGCTCTACCAAACAGGCCCTTAGGTGGCCTGGCCTCTACGATCGGCAAAAAAAAAAAGGAAAAAGGAAAAGGGAATGAGTCGGTTTGCAGATCAAATAACTGGGAATGATCATGCTCCATAGTTCAGTTTCCAGATCAAAGAGCAGGGAATGATCATGCTCCATAGTTTGTGCATCAGCAGCAGGCCAAGAGGAACACCATACAGGGTTCTTGTTTGTCATTACCGTAGAGAATGATTCAATTTCCTCAGCAAAACAATGCACAAGCTAAATAGTGCAGGTGTACACTTGAATCACTTTGATATTTTACAAGCCTCAGTCTCAAGGTTCCTTTTGGGGGAAAGAAAGAATTAAAGAATGACACGATGCATCAAACTCCTATCAGAGCTCACTGTAAGCTGTTCTGGGTTTGCATCAAGGTGCTAATTTACACGACTTCTGGTAATGTATACATCTGTACATATTTTAGTGGGATAACTAAGCACCGACCGCTCCCTGGATCCAGCTTTGCGCTGTCTCCCTGGATCCAGCTTTGCGCTGTCGAAATCCATTCGCCAGAAAAATCGCGGTAAAGGCTTCTTGATGCTCTGCCGCAGACGAGACGGCACAGGTTTAAAACGTGGAGCCCATTCACGGAGTGCCTGGTTCTTCAAGACGATCTCTAATTGGGTCAAAGTTGGTACGTGAACGACGCTTGCTCCTTGCGACCCGTCTCATGTATGTCTTTTATCAGCTGACTAAGCTCTGGGAAGAGTGACACAAGAACCTGTTCTACCATTGCGTAAGAGAGCTGCTTCACGCAGACGTTGGACTGCAGCACAAAACATAAGGAATCATTATGCTTTTTAGAATGATGCATCACCATCATGCTTTTTAGATGCTGGGATTTTGGATTTTACTTGGAGGAAGTAGTAAATGTCCCTTGCGCTGCGTCGATACTGCTTGTACCCAATTATGCTGACTAACGTAGATGGAGTTCCACCTGGAAAGGGCATTGAAAATCAATTTAGTTAAGACTATATGATACTGATGGCTAGTCTCTAGACAGAACCAAACTGTAGCAATTCCTTAGTGGCAGTTCCACATGTGTATCCTAGACAAAAATACAGAACAACTATGGAAGAGCACAAAAACAATCCATTTGTTTTGATATAAAATGATGACTTGGTAGGAGGCATAAAAGATATCACCAAGCCATCATAACACACCAGAGATTCAGAACTATTGCTGCAACATGCATCACCAGAATTTAGCACATTTGTTGCTCCTATAATATCATTTAAGTTTGCACACATACAACACCCAACATTTGCTGCATAAACTCATAAATCGATAAACTGCAAAAGCAATGAGCCAAAAGATGTGAATAGACTCACCTAACAGAAGTTTCTTAATTTCACTGGCATTTCTAGATGCCTCCAGCTGAAGCTCAAAAGAGCTTGCGCTGCTCTTTCTATTTCCAATAGCCTGGTTGGCACTCTCTGATGATTGATTGCCAAATTGACTTGTGCCTGCATTTCCTTGGCATGCATCCAACTTGGTGAAGAATGTACCATTGGGCCAGAGAATCTGTAGAATGGTACATCTGTTATTTGCATTAAAATAGGGGGGGTTGGGGGGTGGCGACAGAGTCGGCATCCATTAGTTACAACTAATCTAGCTTTGGCTGTTAGTTCTTGTTGATCCTGAATAAAAATAAATGACTTATCTTGGGACCAATTTATGATTCATTTACCACAGTAGTAACATCTTATACCGGACCATAGAATGTAAGAATAATTTGCTAACCACTGACACTGCTATCATGCAAATAGCAAAGAGTAATGTGGTACCATAGAACTGCATTTCTCTCTCATAGAGCTTGTGAGGCTAAAAGGGGGAGAAAATTGTACTGCACAAGTTGCATTATGGATACATGTGGAACTTAATCCAGTTAATTGTACTGCACAAGTTGCGTTATGGATACATGTGGAACTAAATCCAGTTGGAACAACTTTTTACATGGTTTGCTGCAGCAGGCAATTAGCAGTGCCAATGCCAAGGTATCACAGGAAAATAGTAAATTTTAAAGTGTCTGCTTACATCTTGAATCCAACGTATTCCTTGTACAATGACATCATCTCTTCGCAGCCAATTGATTTGTCTTAAAATCCAATCATCGATTGCATCTTCCATGACTAACTGCAAAATTTGTTTTGATATCCAGAGAACTTGTCTTCTGCAGATAACATAAAATATCAGGTCAAACACCACATTCTGCAATTGAAAGATGGAAGAACAAAATTGGATTGCAAAGTACTACAGAATCCAATCATAGATGGTGAAAATACATCTGATTTGCATAGGGATTATGATAAGAAAACAAGAGGGCCAAAATAAATTGAAAAATGAATCTTGGTACATATCTGGTAAAATCTAAACAATCCCTGAATAAACAATGGCGTTCCTCATCATGCAAATTATCCGCAAAGAATGTGTTGCCAAAATTCGTGAAGTGGGAAAGCATGATATCGAACAACCGGCCCGAGTAGGCCAATTGCATGCCTATGGGTATATACAATGTGTCATTTACTTCATTTATTGCTACAAAAAAACTGCAAACCTATTGGGCAAATTCTATGGAAGAACACATTAGAGAAAGTTCAAGAAAATGGAACAGAACCTTATCCAACCACGCTGCTTTAGTTGGAACACCTTGTCCACCAGATTCAATAAAGGCACACTCACATTTGTTGGCATCCACTGCCAAATAAATGAGAAGTTTTAGGGCAAAAGGGAAAAAGGCATTTAGAACAGAACTTGTCTGCAATTTGCATCAAATGTACATAGTAGAAAGGTGTACCTCAGGAGGAATTCCTGCTGGGTCCTCAAATGAATTTAGAGATGACATGTTTGAAGAATCAGAATTTGCCCTTGCAGGTTTTTCTATTTGTTGGCTTACTTGTGCATCAAAACCAGAGTATGCTTCGTTTTGCTTCATATCACTTGAAGTATACCCTCTATTGTTCAACTCATTGTCCGAGTGGCATGCACTATTTACAGATGAGGGGCGATCTTCATAATTACTATCACCATCAGAAAGATTATGAGCACTACCCAAGTTTGGATGATGCAGATTTTGGTTATCTATCTCTTCCTGGTTCCAAGATAGAGACATCCTATTCTCTGCCAATTGTGAAGAAGGTGCATTGGAAGCTGATGTGCCGACCGCCCTTTTCAGGCCATCTGAAACACCTTTAAACTGCCGAACAATGTCATCCATGGCATCATCAACATTAACTGTTGATGCAAAACAGATAAAACTTCGTGAGTGAGAAAAGACTAAATACACAAGTTTATAATTGTGAAGAAAAATCAAAAGAACAGAGATTCATACCAGCCAAGGTTTTCATAACAGAGGTGGACTTTCCGGCAGAATAATTCTACAAAGCAGAAAAGGAAATGAATTGCTAAGAACCTCAGGAAAGTAATGAAAAAAGATGTATTATTTATTTTAATTGTTAAGGAGTAAGGCTTATAAGGTTTTGCTTGGCTTGAAATTACACACCTTTGAGGATGCACTCAGGAAATCCCAAACTTCATGCTGCTCTGCAATGTTAGCTATAGACAAGAGATCCTATTGAACACAAATGAATAAATGATTATTGTCAATACATTTGAAGTAAAAGAAGGGAATGAATGCTGGAGAACCAAAGCATACTTGAAGATATTTGTCCAGTAGAATGCATCGTTGGTGCACAAGGTAATCGTCAATACTAGATGAAAGAAAACTCTTTGGAGGCAAATGCAACGAGTAGTTAGGTATCTCCTTCAGTTGTCTATGAAGACGTTCAAAATTTCGGTATCTGCAAACAAAAGTTGGAATTCAGGACCACATATTATAATTAGATGTACTGTACTATTTCAAAGCTGTTAGAAGTCTATGAATATGCCAGTAAAAGCATACCTTCTTTTCACAAACCAGGTCTTGTTATCTGCATCAGTCACAGCAATAGAATAAACTGCAAAAGATTTTGAGCCAAGTTTCTCAAAATGTGCACCCACAACCTGCAAATAAAAATGCACAACCAGAACTTGAGTCACATACAGCTGTTAAGGACATAACTTCACACAAATAATCGCACATTGCATCAACAACGACAGGATTGAAAGTAAAATAGAAAGTTATACATGGCATAATGATGGAAGAATGGAACAATTATAGAAAGTAACATGCAAGGTAGTAATTATTAGACCAAACTACCAACAAGCAATAGTGAGACAGGCAATGATTGATTTCCAACAATAATAAGAGATAATTAATCAGCAAGTGAAACACATGATGGAATAAGTCCTTGTACTGTTGGTCTTTGTGGTCCTCATGGTAGTTCTTTTGCAGGACAGCATCTTAGACTACTTTAGGACAGCATCTAAGGACAGCATCTTAGACTAGCATCTTAGACTACTTTAGGACAGCATCTAAGGACAGCATCTTAGACTAGCATCTTAGACTACTTTAGGACAGCATCTAAGGACAGCATCTTAGACTAGCATCTTAGCATATGCTTGGCTGCCCTGGCCAGCTATAAATATGTAACCCCAACCCCTCAGGTTGGTATGGCATTGTGTGAGAAATAAACAAGAAAATTGCCCCAACTCCTATTGTCATCCTCTCTCAATGAGAGTAAGAATTCAGCTACTAACACTTGGTATCAGAGCCGTTCTTTCCTGCAGCCTAAACATCTCTTGCTCATCTCCTTCCCACGCCCCCCCTTGTTCTCAGCTAGCAGAAGAATAACAAATTGTTCTCGCCACCCTTCATCTCTCGAGCAGATAAGCAAGAATTGCTCGAGGCAGCTTTCTTCTAGCAAAAAGCATTTCACTAGCGCGCCATGTCCGGCGACGCCTCTCGGCCTCGGCAGCTGAGCGGCGCAAGGCACCAAGAGAGGCCGAGGTTGTTGCATGCAGAGATCATGAGCAGCAAAGAAGCAGAGAGATCGCAAGCGGCGTAAGGGCGGCAAGGGCGGCGGCGGCAAGCGGCGGTAAGGTGGCGGCGGCGGCGAATCGGCAAAGAAGAAGGGCGTATGGAAGCAAAGAAGGCGGCGGATGCAAATACAGGGGCGGCAAGAAGAAGCTCAAGGCTCTGGCAAGAGTTTTAGCGCTCGCTTGCCGACGGCGGCACCGACGTGGGGCTCAAATCGGCGAGCGAGGCAACAGGCGAAGCGCGCAAGAATAAGGCGCAAGACTCCCATGAGCGCGGTGGCGGCCAGACAGCGCGGACGCGCTAACGGCGCCCCTGGCGGCGGTTGGGTTGACAGAGATCGCGTTTTACAAAGCGCGGCGGTTCTCCGGACCGCAGACGATGGTCATCACGGATCGAGCCATTGTCAGGACGTCGGTCCCAAGATGGATGGCCCACTCACCAAGACCAACTACGCCGAGCGGGTCATGCGGTGATGCGGTACGGCCCAGCGCGCACATGCGGAAGCGATTGAGACGGCGACGCCGACATTACGAGGATCGACGGCGCTGGATGCCCTCATAGCCGCAGCTCGCCGAGATGCGCTTCGCTTTCAACAAGCGAATCGCCAAGGAGGCTCGATGCCATCGGCGCAAGACGACGGCAGCCGATCGCGCGCAAAGAAGACCACCTTGCGCACTTCGCAGGAGTGGGAGAACCCGCCTTCAAGCCAAAGTGAGGACGTTGATGACTTTGCTCTCCGCCTCAACACTGCCGCAGAAGATGGTGCGCTTCGGCGACGACACCTACGACGAGGAGAGAGCCGCCCGAAGCTTTTTCCGTTGTATCCCCGAGAAGTACAAGCAGATCGCTCGCCGATCGAGTCTCTCGCTGGATCTCTCCACGATGTCGATCGAAGAGGCGATAGGTCGCCTCAAGGTCGCCGACAATGACGAACCACGCCTCTCGGGGCCTATCACCATCGGCAGAAGTCAGATCTCACTCGGGAAGCGATGAGGGCCGCCAGGTGTCGGGAAGAAGGGAGTCCTCTTCCGCGACAGCGGCCGCAGCGCGCTAAGCCGCGCAAGGCGCATGACGCGTCAGTCGGGCGCGAGACGCGCCGAGGGTGACGCCATGAGGCGCCAGGCGGCGCCACCGCAACCAAAAGCCAAGACGAGATTTACCTCGCCACAATCGTGGCAAGCTTGGCCATTGGGCCAAAGAGTGTCGCCAGCCACGACGTGGCTGTGCCCACGCCGACAAAGCGGAGGAAGAAGAGCCGCTCGCTCTCGCACACGCAAGCATCGAGCTATCTCCAGTGGCATCGGCCGCAGCGAATCTCCTCCACCTTGATGAGCCGAGAGCACACGCCTTTCTTGGCGATAGCTCCAGCAGCGATAAGATTGACGGGTGGTACTCGACATCGGCGCTACCCATCACATGACCGGCCGACGGAGTTTTCACCGAGCTTGACTCCAACGCCCGAGGCTCCGGTCAAGTTTGGGGACGCCCGGCGTGGAGATCAAGGGCGTCGGCTCGCCTCTTCACCGCCGAAGTCCGGAGAGCACAGTCGCTCACCGAGTCTACTACATCCGCGTTAAGGAACTCTATCATCACTTGGGACGGTGGATGAGAACGGCTTCGCGTGCGATCAAGAACGGAGTCATGAGGATTTGGGATCACCATCGCCGCCTTCTTGCCAAGGTAACCAGAGGCATCAATCGACTTTACGCCCTCAACGCAGTGGCACAACCTCTCGCTTTGTTGCTCGTCGGGACGACGAGGCGTGGCGATGGCATGAGCGCCGCATATTCACTTTGAGGCCTCAAGAGGCTCGGTGCAACGAGATGGTGCGCGCGCCTCCGTGCCTTGACCACGTGGAGCGCTTCGCGACGCTCACGTGTTGACAAAGCAGAGCGGCTCCCTTTCTCAGCGAAGCCGAGCTTCCGAGCCAAGGAGCCGCTCGAGCTTGCAGACGGGGACTTGTGTGGCGGTGACACCCACCACACCGAGGACGACGCTATTTTCGCCGCCGCTGACGACCTCTCCCGCTACATGTGGGTGATGGTTTGGCGGCAAGGGAGAGGTCATGATGCCATCAGCGCCAGAGGTCATTATGGAGGCGGAACGCGGCCGCAAGATCGCGCTGCGGTCACAAGACCGACAACGGCGGCGAATTCACTCGCAATGAAGTTCGCGCATCAGGCGGATGAGGGCATTCAGCGCCACTACTCCGCGCCGTACAACCCGCAGCAGAACGGCGTCGACGAGCGGCGCAACCAGACGGTTGTGGGGATGGCTCGGGCCCTCCTCAGCAGAGGGGGATGCCAGCTGTCTTTTCGGGAGAGGCGGTGGTGACGGCCGTCTACATCCTCAACCGCCGCCCACCAAGGCTCTCAATGGCGGACGCCGACGAGGCTTGGCACGGGCGCAAGCGGCGGTCTCTCACCCACGGTCTTCTACCGCCTCGCGTTCGTCAAAGAGCTTAGCCACATCGGCAAGCTCGACACGTACACTCGAGGTGTTCCTCGGCCGCGGAGGCTCAAGGCCTACCGATTCTTGACCCAGTGACACAGCGTATCGCAAGACGCGCACGACGTAGTGTTCAACGAAGCGGCGAGGATGGGCATGGGACAAAGCGGTGGGCGATGGCTCGACCGACGTACAACGACTTCAATCGCCGAGTACGCCCACTTCAAGCGAGTGAGAGTAGGCTCCTCTTCATCAAGCATGCCAACCCCACCCCCGAAGCTTCCACCGACTCGGCGTCATGCTCTCCAACCACAACGGTGCGGCAAGTTCTTCGCCAACACCACCACAAAGAGTAACTCCACGACTCCAAAGACTAACGGCCACTCCTCCGCACGCCCACTCCGACATCGGCTAGTGTCGACCACGGCGGTGGAGTTCGCATTCGCCTCCCACGATGAGGAGCGCCGACGTATCACGACGGCGAGCCGGCGGTATCGTCGACGGGGAACCTTCTCGGCGACCACCGGCGCGTCGGATCGGTGCCTCGCAATCTGGAGGCGCGATTGCATCTTGCGTGTGACGACGGCGAGCCTCGTTTTTCGCGGAGGCCGCGAGACATGCGGCATGGCGGTCGCGATGCGATCGGAGATGGATGCGGTTGAGAAGAACCGCACTGGGAGCTTGCCGATCTCCTCGTGGTCACCGCGCGATCACTCTTAAGCTGGTGTTCAAGCGAAGAGGATGAAGCCGGCGCCATCGCAAGCACAAGGCTCGCTTGGTGGCACGCGGTTTCGCGGCGAGAGGGATCGACCGACGATGCCTTCGCTTCGCGGGTACCGGATGGAATCCGGCGACTTCTCCTTATACCGCCGCCCAGAAGGTGGCATGTTCATCACATGGACGTTAAATCGGCGCTTAACGGCGATTTGAAGGAGGAGGTCTACGCACCACCACCGCCGGATTTGAGACTCCGGCAAGGAGGGCAGGTGCTACGCGCTGCAGAAGGCCTCTATGGCTTGCGACAGACCGAGGCGTGGAATGCCAAGTTGGATTCCACGCCAAAAGGATGGGTTGAGCAAAGCCCGCACGAGGCGACCATCTACCGGCGGGCAATGGTGGAAACGCCTGGCGGTGGGTGTCTCACGCCGACGACTTGGTAATCACCGCACAAGGACGTGGAGGTGGCAAGATTCAAGGAAGAGATGAAGGCCACCTTCCAAATGAGTGACTGGGGCCTCTCCTTCTACCGGGATCGAGGTGCACCAGACGACTCGGAATCACGCCGACAGATCGCTTACGCCAAGCGAAGTCGTTGAGCTGGTTGGGCTCACCGATCGCAACCCAAAGACTCGCTCCGATGGAGGAGCGGTGAAGCCGAGCCGCGACGACACGACGGAAGAGGCGGACGCCACGCAAGACGGCGTCTTGTGGGAGCCTCCGCTACCTCGCCCACACACGGCCGATTTGGCTTTCTCCGTCGGCCACGTTAGTCGGCTCATGCAAAGGATCGACGACGAGCACCAACAGTGTGAAGAGGATCATCCGCTATGTTGC
Organism: Guadua angustifolia; assembly: GCA_036346375.1. Taxonomy (NCBI): domain Eukaryota; kingdom Viridiplantae; phylum Streptophyta; class Magnoliopsida; order Poales; family Poaceae; genus Guadua; species Guadua angustifolia. Next base: position 52,127,325 of record CM070520.1, on the reverse strand, counting down.
GGGGACTCTCGACCACGGCCTCTACTACCCGAGGTGCCCCGAAAGGCACGCCTCGTCGCCTCTGGCGACAGCGATCACGGCGGCGACATCGACACCAAAGAAGAGCACGAGCGGATTCTCTTCTTCCTCGGCAAGTGCCTCGTTAGGCGGCAATCGGTTAGCGACAAGTGGTGGCCTGTCATTGCGAGGTCGAGTACATAGCGGCTTCCACCGCTTCAACTCGAGCACTTTGGCTTGCTCGATCGCTGGTGATCTCCTCGGCAGAGATATCAAGCGCTGGAACTCGGGGTGGACAAGAAGTCCGCCTGCCCCGCAAAGAACCCCGTTTTTATGAACGGAGCAAGCACATCCGGGCGAGGTACCATTTCATCCGGATTGCTTGGACGAAGAAGCATCAAGGTGCGTTACATCAACACTAAGGACCGACTTGCGGACCGCTTTCACCAAGCCCTTGGGAGGATCAAGTTCCTTGAGCTTCGCCTCCAGACCGGATGGTCCAACTTTCCCACAAGACGACGGACAAGACTTAGGGGAGAATGATGGAATAAGTCCTTGTCTTTGTTGGTCTTTGTGGTCCTCATGGTAGTTCTTTTGCAGACAAAGATCTTAGACTACTTTAGGACAAAGATCTAAGGACAACATCTTAGACTAGCATCTTAGACTACTTTAGGACAAAGATCTAAGGACAAGATCTTAGACTAGCATCTTAGACTACTTTAGGACAAAGATCTAAGGACAGATCTTAGACTAGCATCTTAGCATATGCTTGGTCGCCTGCCACTATAAATATGTAACCCCAACCCTCAAAGTTGGTATGGCATTGTGTGAGAAATAAACAAGAAAATTGCCCCAACTCCTATTGTCATCCTCTCTCAATGAGAGTAAGAATTCAGCTACTAACAACACCAGCCCCATATGCATAACAGGATTACCAGCAACTTGTAAAACAAACAAAATCAGCCACCAATATGGCCTGTGATCATTATCAATGTCTGAAATTTTCTCAAAATAAGCCATCAATATGGCCTGTGATCATTATCAACGTCTGAAACTTTCTCGGAAGAGATCGATCCAACTATTAATAACTGCAGTTCATACAGAAATAATAATTCAAGTGATCATTGGAGAGTACTGAGTACTAATAACAAAATATTATTAGATATTAAAGTTATTTATTTGGTAGAACACTGATCAGATAATTCAGAATAAAAGTGGCAGTGATATGATCAGCAGAACTTACCCGACATCTTATTTTTGGAACATACAATACTATCTCACCATGTGAAGCATGACCAGAACCTTTGTCATCCTGATTTTTCCTTGCATTTAAGCTTTCACTGGAAACCATGGTTTGGTTACTTTTGGCCAAATATCTTTTCTCAATATCAGGAGTACTATTAGACCGCTTTAGCTGAGCTTTTGTGTTGTTGGTAGCTTCACAGGGTTTTTCCTTGCTGTTGTAATTACCTTCACTCCCCTCTTTTAATTTCAGTTCATCCGTATTTTGCAAAACAAGTGGGTGACTACCTGTGATGAAAGTAGATTGAGCGATCCTATTTGAACCTTGCATCAAATTGACCATGTATTTGTCATCAACAGATGTAATTCTCTCATTGAAGTTAGGGGATAACTCTTTTCCCACTGCTCCTGCATTTGGAGTGTTATCTATACCTCCAAAACTTTTTCCCTTCGATGATTGTTCCACTTTCACCATTTTCTTGTGGTAATTTCTTCCAATCGCCCACATATTCTCAAGATTCTCAGGAGCAAGAACCTGAGATCGCCTTTTAGTAGCGGCATCCAATACCACTGCCCAATCTGGCTGACGAGGCTGGATGACACTCCCATGGTCATCCTCCGATACTTTTGACTTGTCACCCTCATAAGTAACAAGAGACCTCTGCTCGGAACTATTCTTTGGTACTAAGCCACTTGATTCTACAGATAACTTCCTTGATTCCATTTGACAACCCTGCGAACCTCCTTTATAAGATGAATAATCATTCTTTACTGTAACCGCAGTACTAGCCTTGTCTACATTGCCTTCTCCACTGCTTGTATCTTTGTTGTTTAGAAGGTAGATAATTAGCTCGTTCATGTAACTGAGAAAAGAAAGAAAATAAATTTGGGACAGGTAATCAACTGAGATGCCGTTTTAAGCCAATATATCGCTTAATTTCCACTAATACACAATTTGAGGCAACAACTTTGTACATGTACTAATTACATGCACCACTTTGTGATTATCAAGTCGAACAACTTAAAAGTAACCAGGTAGAACTTGAGAAACAAAATGTATTAATTTTCTTCTAAATATGTCATGATCCAAAGTACCCAGAAGGCAGTGACTTAAAAAAAATGAATTAGAGCTCTATATTAATAGCTTACATAGGACTTGCGAAGTTCATCACTGGCTGCAAGACTAGGCAGGTCAGCAGCTCCCTGGAGAAACAGCGAACTAATGGACTCTGAGCATCTTGTGGTCTCAACACTAGAGCCATAACGCCCCCAACAATTTCTTGAAGAACCTACAACTCATGTTAATTAATTGTTGGATAAATAGATTACATCTAAGTTAAAAATGTTAGACCTTACCTTGTATTCATGCTCTGAAGATAATAATGCAGGATGAAGTTCCTGTGAAACTATCAGATGTTGCTTCAAGAGCTCATCTCTTTCCTCAGACGACAATGTTCCCATGACATCAACACCAATTTGAGACTGATTTTTTCGGAAAATATCTAGATGCTTTCCTATCAAATCAACCATATCCCTGTAATAGAAAAAGGGAATATACTTCAAGTCTTCAACTTGTAACAGAGATAATTATGACTGAATAAAAGTACATACTGGATAGTATATCAAGCCTTCAATCACCTTGTTAGCAAGTCAACTAGATTCATCTCCTTCACCCTGCCTGATAATTCACCAAGAGCATGAAGTATTAAGCCGCGTATCAGTTCTGGGGCCTCTCTGTCAGGAGTAATAGATGAATACCACAAGTCCACAACAAAGTCTCGCAAAATATTATCGATGAAACTTTCAAAAGCAGCCTCAACAGATGGCGAACCAACTTTTCTTCTCCATCTTGAAACTGGTGGCACAGTTGAAAGCCGATGATCATTACTAGACAACTGCCGTTTGGACGCTTGAGACAAATATGACTGCTTACGTACAGGCTGAATTCTCCAACGGAACTCCACTTTGAAGGAGAGGTAACGGAGAAATGCAAGTATAAGAATTGACATGGGAACATTTGTCCACATTGATTTACTTGTATCTATTTCAAACAAAGGTGATGAGGAATGTTAGCTGGACTGCACATTCAAGATGAGAGATGGTAAGGATATAGAAATTGATAACTGAACAACAATATGGGAATACAATTTGTATAACTATTGAACACTTCTTGGTTGTCAACAAATTGACATAACATGCAGTGAAGCAAAAGAAAAAGGAAGGAAAGAAAGAATGTTATCTTGAGAAGCAAAAGTGTTGCAGGGAAAATATATCCATGGTTAGCTTCAAAATAAAATTATACAAGACTCAAGATTGACCAATCTTATTTTTCTTCTCCACCTATGTGAAGCTAAAGCCTGCTCATTTATTTGAAGCTACTTTCCAGTGACAACTTGATTGTTGAAACATTTTACAGATAATTCACAAGTGACGGTGCCTATAGCCAATACTAAGATGGCCTATCCTTTTTTAGTGCAAAATAGGTCACCTGATCTATTATTGTATGTAAGCACCCTTGCCCTCGTCTACAGATACCATGACGGCCCAAAAGACCTTGTAAAGTCGGAAGTTCATCAAGTACGAATTAAGTCGAGTGACCAACAATGAAGGGATTATCGTTACATGATGAAGAACGTAAAGTAGAAGCTATTTCACTTGCACCCAATCACTACTTCCATTTTAGCGCATTTAGACATACGTCAAGACGCCTTACTACAATATGGTAGCTCAAACAAATTTAAAATTTCTTAAGCATTTTAATCTAACGAGGCAAGTATCCTTGCAAATGATCTCAACTCTACCGCTACAGGCACTAGCTAAATCATAAGCAAGCAGAAACTGACAGCTGGGAAATCCCCTCTTAGCAGCCGTCAAAACTCCTGGTTATCGGATGGATTCAGGGGCTCGCAGTTGGGGTAACCACAAGTTCTAGTCACCCGACTAACAAAACGATCTAAACTTTTTAACGAATTACCCACAGGATTCCCACAAAATTGCAACATCGACAGCAGCAGTTACCCAAAATCTCTGAAGAATATATTTTAGTATAGTGGTAAGCGCAATTTTTTTTAGCGAAGGTAGGCATCAGACAACAGGGTAATCCAAAACAAGCAATCTAATCAATCCCGCATCAAGGCGGTGCCAATTCATACTTGTAGGAAAATTCTGGGTCGCAAATGGGATAGGGGGAGAGGGCTCGTGCTTACGGGTGAGGAAGTAGGAGATGGCGAAGACGCAGAGCGCCCACCACACGGTGCGCACCTTGGCCTCCTCGATCAGATCGTCCACGCTCCCCATCGCCCGCCGCATCTCTGCCTGATTGGGCAGGTGGCGCGGCCCAAAGGCGCCCGAGGCTCCGGTGCGATCGAGTGGGGATTCCTGTAGGGTTTCGCCGTCGCGGCCGCCGTCGCCGGACAAGAGGAAAGTGGCGGTGGCGGTGGCGGCTCGGCGAGTCTCGAGTCTCGACGGCGTTTTTATTTTTATTCTTTTTATCCCTCCCCTTTTTTTTTTATCTGGAAGCGTTGCCGAGTTCAACCTGCCTCCGCTCTGTACCCAGACAGGAAGGAGAGAGTTTGTGTGCGGCACGCACGTCCCTGGCATGTGGTCCCCACTTGTCAGTGGGTTCTGGATCTCACTGGCTGGACTGTCCCACATGTCAGTGACAACAACGGCGAGAGCGTCCTGGACGTCCGATTGGAAACTGGCGGCGATCGGGACCGGACCGGGTCCTCCGCTCGAATAGCCCTCCGCGGGCCACCCGCACGTACGCGCCACGTGTTTGTGTGGGACCCGCATGCCATTCGGTGTGACAGCAAAAAGGTTGGTTTAACGGTCAATAACGATAATTATGGAGGTTGACTTCACCGACATGTGGGTCCGTTAGAGCCAAATGCTTCGGCATGATCAAAAGTGGAGGGACAGCGACAGCTGCGGTGCGGGTGCAACGGCAATCTTTCTCTAGGTTCTACACCCCGTGAGTATTTCTTTTTTTATACAAGGCCAGGTGCAGAGGTGCAGCGGCGGAGTCATGAATTTTTTAAGTCTAAACAAGCCTATTTCGATGGGTTTTTAGCCAAACAAATACTACCACGTTGCGAAGAAATCCTCCGATCTATATTCTCCGTCACCAAGAAAATTAAGTACAAAATCAACTCAACTTCTACTCAGATACAAAGTAAGGGTCTTCTTAATTGTTAGCTCGCCGTGTATAGACTATGTTGCACTCGGACCGTCTAAGACCTCTCTCCCTGTTCTTCATTAGCAACCATTCATGCGCTCAATGCCAGCTCAAGCCAACAGAGCATCCTTTCGCACCTCGTGATCATTGTTGAGTCACTCCACTCATGCTGTCACGCAGTCGTGCTCCTTTATTTATTTTTCTTTGACAAGTAACAAAGTGCCCAGGAAAGAGGCCAATCATAGTGACCAATGGTGTTTAGTTTGTCGAAGGACTTTTCATCCAACAGATTAGCTAGCTAGTTATGGACTTATGATATAGATGAATTCAAAGTTGTTCGTAAATAGCAAGGCCTTGTTTGAGGATCTTGCAGTAGTCCTCATGTTCAGTGGAAGAGTGTGTGGACACTTCTTTTTTTTCTCTCTCTGAAATTCTTAGAGTGTGTTTAGTTGTCTGCAGCATCTCAGTTTGTTCTGTATGAGCCATCCAGACTAGTCTTAGTCTGCATGAGTAAATACAAATTGAGTTGCTTGGTTGCTTGTTTATGCATCTTACGGACCTACATTAGAGAGAAGTCCAATTTCTGTGTTTTCTCATCCTGCATGAATTGGTGCAATTGCATCCATTTAGTCTAGATGAACAGAAAACTAAACACATATCTAACAGATACAGTTGTATCTACTCATACGATTTAGACACTATACAAATAACCAAACACACCCTTACAGAATTTCGCTGTTCCAAGTGTCAAAACTGCTAATGCAAGCAACTCATCCCAGTTCATCAGAGAGAAAAGCTCCTTTTAGATGCTTAGTGTTAGAAATTGGCTCATGCCCACGAGATGCCAATTTTCTTTTAAATCCAAAGTATTTATGGTTTAATACCGTATTATTTAACAAAGTGGAGGAACGCAATTTATAAGATGAAGTTATTGACACTTTTTGAATTATGTGACACATGGTAGGAGTATGGTGTGGGGGGACCTCGGCTAAATATGCAGCGCGCGCATTTGTTTATTGTTGCGTAGAAATTCGTGTGACTTGTGACACAATGAAAATTCACAGAATGTCTCATGGTAAATTGAATCCACATTTTGTTTTGCTTAATCATGCAATTATCTCTCTATTAATTATGTTTAAATGCAATTTAAACATCTGTTTCAATTTGGTTTAATTATCAGAATGCTGTCAATTACTAGTGAGTAATTTCTGCATTTAATTGACATAATATTGTCAGTTACTAGTGAGTAATTGCTGCATTTAGTTGACATAATATCAACATTTACTAATCAATAACTCACGCACATCTATATAAAACCTGGAGATGTCTAGGCCAAAAGGCATTAAATTTCTGCTTCGTTCTTCCTCCTCATCTCTAGATTGTTGTAATGTGGTATTGAACAGCTGAATCTCGACAGCCTTCCTCCTCGGTGTGCACTGTGAAGGAGGTGAGCTGTATGTCCGAGCTATTACCGTAGAGTTCACCTGCACAAGTAGCAATAAGGTTTCTGAATAGCATATCGGCACGATCGTTCTGCTTCTTCCTCGACATTGACTACTTCCATGACCGCATCTACGCTGCACTGCTTCCTACTCTTCATCGAGCTCAATTGTAAGTTGTTCATGTGATCAATCGATTCTATTAGCTTTCAATACTTGAGCATATTCCAAAATATATTGTGTTGCCTGCTGATTTATGTATCTCTAGTTTTTTTGTTATATTTACCTCAAAAGTATCTAGAATAAAGATATTGCCCATTTTCCAATACTTAGATGGCTGCATTATCTATAGATTGGAGGTGGTTGCATATAAAAGCACTTGTTAAAACAGCAATGTCTCCCAAAGAAGGCTTCTTTCGGGATAGCTTCTGATTATGCAGATTCTAGATTGTAGTTAACTATCTGGAGAAGCAGTTACCTGAATAATCTGCTAGCTGGAGAATATGGTCGTTTGATAATCCTTATTGTTGATTGTGTCGGCAACAGACAAGCAGATAAGGGTGGTGGAGGGGCCTCGGGCCAGTGGCAGAAGCCCTCGGGCCTGCAGCGACTCGTGGGGAGGCGGAACCCACATAATCTAAGTCAGAATCTGCAGAATTGAGTGGGTGATAGCTCTGATTTTGTGTATAAATCTGTTTTTGATTGTAGAAGAAATTATCTAGAATCCTTCTATTTAGCGGTCAATTCATTTTTCTTTTAAGTAGAAGTTGTTTCAAACAAACCTAATGCTGCAAGATTAGCACTTGTTTGTTTACATGACAAGAAAAAAAAATAGAAGGATGGTGGAGGGGCCTCAGGCCGGTGGCAGAAGCTCTCGGGTCTGTAGCGACTCGTGGGGAGGTGGAACTCACAAAATCTAAGTTAGAATCCATAGAATCAGGTGGGTGACAGTTTCTTATTTTGTGTACAAATCAGTTTCTGATTGTGAAAGAAATTATCCAGAATCCTCTTATTTAGCGGTCAATCCGCTGCCTAATGCTACAAGATTAGCCCTTGTTTGAATACATGGCAAGGGAAAAATGAATTTTCTTTTTCATATCACACTTCTATTTTTTTCGAGGAGAAGAGGGATACATTTATTGCTAAGAAGGCTTACAGTCCCGAGCAACAATGTGCCCGATATAAGTAGGCACGCTTAACCAGCGCTCTTAGCACCCCTCCGTTTCATTGCACTGGAGATTAGAAGATGGAAAATAATGCGTGACTTATCACAAAAGCATACATAATAATACATATTTATGTCTCAAAACATTGCATTTGGACGAAGGAGAGTGAAAAAAAAAAGATTTAGGAGAAAGAAGACTTGATCGTGAAAGTATTACATCAGTTTCTTCAAACAGTTTATTCAGAGGATCTGAAAAATAGAATTTAGAGGAAAAAGAAAAAAAATTATGGGGGCATTCCGAGAATTGAACTCGGGACCTCTCGCACCCTAAGCGAGAATCATACCACTAGACCAAATGCCCTTCTCGTTCTATGGCTCCCTCAAAAATTTATATAAAGTAACAATCTTCTTCTGGCCCCCTTAACACCACCACCCCCAAGGCCCCAACCTCCTCCCTCTCGCCGCCGGCAAGCAGGCGTCCGCGGCGTATCCCTCCTCCCCATATCAAATGCGCCTCCACCTGCTTCGGCCACCGTACGCCCAATCGGCAGGGGAAGTTAGGGACGACGACGAGTTAGAACGGTCTCTCGAGTTGCTGGATCTGTGGCGGCGCAGAGCCAATGTGCCATGCAAGGAGGCTTCTTTGAGATGGGTATGGGCGCCCAAGAGAAACAGGCGGTTCTTGATGTCGGGAGCAAGGGCGACGACGATGGCCGCTGCTGATTATCGTTTGTCAGTCACGCAGCTTGTTCTTATTTTTATCCTTTTGCGTTTGGGTACGATGGCTTTGATGATGCTTGTGCTTTACCTGGAGTGTCAGATCCAAAGATGTGTTCATGTTATACATTTAATACAACATACAAGTCGGAGCTTCAGGCATGCATATAGTATAATACTTCATAGCATCACGATTTTCTCTTCAGTGTGAAACAGAATTACAGCAGTTTAAGCATTGATCATCACAGCCAGAGGCGGAGCCAAAGGGGGGCCATGAAAGAAGCTAGTGTATATGCATATATACAGTCACAAGACCAAATGTCCGACGGTCGATGTCTCACCTTCTCGTCTTCTCGCGTGCTGCGAATGAAACATCGAGTCAAAGACCGAACCAACGTCTCGCCTTCGGCCTTCTCCCGTTCGTTCTCCATGTCATGCGACTAAATTATTCATTTCTTTGTTCTCGATTCTCTCAAGACAGAGCGGCGACTAGATTATTCTAGCGTAAACAAATCCGATCGATCGAAGCCGGTTTATTGACGACGTGCGTGGTGCGCTGAACCTTTGTCCCTTCCCTTAAGATGTTATCTAGTTTTCTCCATGCTCGTCGTATTTTCACAGGCATATATATATATGTCATATATCCATGAACAGTTCGTGCCTTTTGCTAATTATCGATTGATTAATTATTAGTTTAGTTACCGGCGACAAGTTGTACAGATCATGTGATTGTGAATTTGTGATTGGTCTACTGAATTACTAAGACGCCCAATTTTTCGGACATTTTGGTCTTTGATACAAGATTATTCGTCTAATCCACAGGCGTTGGAGTCTTGTGTGCTAAGTGCTAACAATAAGCATCATCGGTGTAACGGTCGGAGACACCGCTATGATCTGCGCCGCTTTCGTCAAGGCCACTTCATTCTTAGACCCCCTCCTTTAAAAATTTCTGGCTCCGCCACTGATCACAGCCTATCTTTTTCAGCTCAATTTCCAACTGCATATGGAGTCGAGGCTGTAGTCTTACTTTTCATTAATTTGGTCCGTTTCAGACAGTCAAGATGGGAGATCATTTTGTGGTGGAGCTTGTTACATATGACCAGGACATGCCAGCGCTACTCCACGAGGTGGATAATTCATACTGCACTTGAAGGTAGGTTGCCTGCACCAGATGAGCAATTTCTTTATGAAGGTTGAGTCAACTGTCCCTTTCAATAACAAAGTGAAATCTACACAAGATTACCTACAATTTCTCAGTTGGACACATTTTCAAATTAATCTATTTAAGCCATTGTTTCCAGCCCGAAGTCCGTTCTGTTGTTTTACTGGACAGTAGGCTTCACAATTTTGCAAGTATTTTTATACAACTCCTGATATAACAAACCAATTCTATGAAAAATTGCATAGCTTTCTCTAGTTATGGATATAATTTAGTTCAGCCATTATGTAGCCCTAATAAGCAACTTAACACAACTGCACTCAACAGCAACTGATTTATGGACAACAGCCTTCTATAAATCACTACTTTTTAACCTTTTAACCAAATTCGATATTCTTGTATTCTAATGAAACTTTGAACAGTAACCTATATTTTTTATTCGAATCCAAAACCCTAATTCAGCCATCAACTAATTTTAATCTGTACATTAACACAACGAAGTACATCTGTTCTTCCTGTCTCATCCATTTCAAACAGAAATATATATTCGTACCATCAATTAGAAACATGACTTGCCATCAAAGATCTACAAGTTTGCCTTCTAGGGCTCACGCCACTGAGGCCAAAGTTGAAGAAGAGCTACCATTGACATGATGTGCGATGGTTTGACGTCTACAACTGCATAGAGGGGATCATGTGCTTGCCCAGTTACCAAGTTGGCATCTCCTTGCCCTGCAAATGAAAACGGTGGAGGAAGAACTTGACAGGTCCCTTGGGCTGATTGATCTCGGCAGTGCCATGCAAAAGAACTTAGCAGAGTTGAAGATGAGTACCCAGGAGCTGCAACTGGTCCTCAAGAGATATGATGCGGTTGTTCATCTTGAGGTTGAGTCTTTAATTTGCCAGGCCAAGAAGGCGCAGAAGCCTTTCAAGAAGGCCAGCAGCAAAACAATTTCTGAAGATTGCAGGCTGGTCAGGCTACTGCCAGAAGCAAAAGAGATAGCTCTCTCAACTTGAATCGACCTTGCGTCTCTTGCCGAGGCAAATTGAGATCCCAAATAAAAGCAAATGGACTCTTGTCTCCAAGAGGTTGCAGAAAAGAAAAGATTATATATGAGGAGCAGCAGTTGCAAGCACTAGATCTCAACATGGGGGATCTTGAGAACGGTGCTGAGTTTCTGTTCGGGAGGTTGATCCAGAGCGAGGTTTCTCTCCTGAACATTCTTAGCTCATAGATGCTTCTTAAAGGAATCACCTTGCAATTGGCATCCACCTTTTAAAGGAATCACCAATCATCTAAAACCTTTCAAGTTTGCATATGACACCAAATGTATATAAATATGATCAATAAAATAAAAAAAAGTTTTGACTATGTTCATGTTATCGATGATCCTTTGTGCATACTTCTGATTCGGGTGATGCTTCCATGCTGTGAAATTGTTTGTTTTATATCTTAATATTGTCTTGATATGGTTCCTTTCTTTAGTATGAATATGCAGAACAACAAAAAATCTGAAATATGTAGTCTCTGTCATGGTTAAACTATTTTTTTATAATTCAATAAATGGTAACTGATACTAGGCAAACTTTGGTGTCACAATTTTTTTCAGCTATTAAGTTTTACCTGGCCAACTATTACTTGGTGGTTTGATCTTTGAAATGGTTATGATACATTTATTTAAGACCAACTAGCTCATCATGTTTGCGGGTGACGTGCATGAAAAAGTCAGCTCCAAGCTATTTGGTAGAAGCTCATCATTAACCTGAGAAGTTTTGCATAGAAAACCTTATTATATTAATAGATTTACAAGAACCATACTTATGCACATGTCAACAACAATTCAAATCTTTCGCTAAAAAAAATAATTCAGATCCTTGCAATAGAAGAAGTAATCAGTAATCACCAATAGTTTAATTCCTTCAGCTTAAATTCAACTGCACAAGAAGTCATCTTGCAGCTCTCTTGATTAGCTTCTATTTCAGATGATCAAGTGTAAAATCGAGGATGCGCCTAGAGGGGGGGTGAATAGGCGTTTATACAATTCTAATCGCTCTTCTAAAAACAATCGCTCTAATTCCCCACTATGTCAAAATCTTATTCAAAGATAATGCGGAAGCGATAAACTAGATTTTGACAATTAAGGCCTAAATCAACTAGGCTCACTAGTGCACTAACTAAATTATGTCTCTATACTAGAATTGCTAAATTGAACAAAAATTAATACTAAGCAATTCTAATACAATCAAGCAATTGATAAATATACAATAATGTAAATGCTTGAATGTAAATGAGACAAGGGACAACCGATGTTTTTCCGTGGTGTTCGGAGACTTGCCGGTCTCCCCTAGTCCACGTTGAGGCAAGCCCAAACCCTTGGACCGGCTCCCACTCGAGCACCCGCCTCGATACACTAGTCGTGGTTTTTCACGCCTTCGCGTAGGCTCAACCTGAACCTTCACAAACTTCGTCGGGACTTCTCACAACCTTGAGAGCTCCGCCAAGACGACGCCACGCCGCCTAGGAGTCGGCAACCTCCAAGAGTAACAAGCCGCTCCTTGCTTGAACTTCACCGAGCACAACGAACGCGCCCCGGTGATCACCTCGTGCAACACATGCACTAAGGCCTCCCTCAAGTGCAACACATGCACAAGAGGCTCAAACCACTTCCTAATTGCAACACATGCAATTAGTCTCACTCTTAGCTCAAGAATCAACTTGAGGGATGCAACACATGCAAACCACCTCTACTCAACTCACACAAGAGCTAAAACCATTCACAAGTGCAGCAACCCCAGCCAAATGCCCCCCATGGGGTCTATTTATACCCCACCAAAGAAAACTAGCCGTTGGAGGCATTTTTTATCGAATTCAGGCAGAGAGGTTCATCATATCGCCCTCATACCGCCTGGGCAGTATGACCGCTCCTCACAAACCAACGGCTAGAAAACTAGCCACAGACGAACTCCGGTCATACTGCGCCTTGGCAGTATGATCAAGACATGGCTTGATGATGATGGCTTGAGTGCGGCCATACCGCCCTAATCGATTCCAACTCCGGTTTTTAGCAGCAAACTTTTCTCCAAAGATCCAAACATTATTCCTTGAGCCATTAGATGATCAACACATGATCATACACTCGTGCAAAACACATTTGCACCAATTTAACCCATGCTCAAAGAATTTCAACCAAATTGCGAAAACACATTTCGCAACCAACTCAAGATCTATTTGCAAAACGTATTAAGCAAATCAAACCCGAGTTTATGAGATTAATCCCCCTAGCCATGTGAAGGTCAATCACGAGACCCAGTCAACTTGCCAACACCCGTTGCAAGCCCTATTCACATGCTCTCGGGATTTCGGACTCATAACACTCGGTTTATTCGCACAACGAACTTGCAAATAACCCAATAAACATATTTCATGCTTGAGCACTACTCTTTGCAACACATGCAAAAGTCTAGCTCCAAGCAACACCAAATCTAGGTGCATGAACTCTCTAATTTCAACACATGCAATTTTCTAGTTCCATGCAACCACAAATCAAAACTCACACTAAAACCAAATCAATCGTATGAGCTCTCTACTTGCAACACATGCAATCCTCTAGCTCCATACAAACACACAAACACCAAATTGTGTTTGAACTCTCTCCTTTTGCAACCTATGCAAAACTTAGCTCCAAGCAACACTTTGATTTAGGAAGGATTTGTTTTGTAAACGATAACAAAACATGAAGCTTCAATATTGCAACACATGCAAAAGTGAACTTCATGTAAAAGCCAACGCATTAGCTTATCCTATTTGCAACACATGCAAATCCAAGCTTTATGCGAAAACCAAATGCATATGCTCTTCCTCTTTGCAACATATGCAAATCAGAGCATAAACCAAACACAACCAAGCATAAGCTTAACCCATTCGCAACACATGCCAAATGGTTAACCCTTATGCAAAAACCAAATCCAAATGGTTTGAGCTCGAGTGAACGCGGGATTGAGATCATCGACACATGATGAAGCTCAAACTAGGACAACCCCTCTTAATAGTACGGCGATAAAAACTAGACTCAAAGACTACAAAGTCCTTAGCCTATCTAGTTATACCTTTGCCGCCGCACGCAAGCAACCCCCTTTGGGGTCTTTATGATCTTCATTCATACGCTCCCCCGGGATCATCACTCGATTCTTCTTTATCTTCGGGATCTTCTCTTGGCGCCCATCACCTCATGATGCCGTCTTTATCCCGTTCTCAATCATCATTGGACTTAACCTAACTCAATCACTACTCATAAAATAGTTAGTCCAAGATGCATGGTTGTCTCAATTCTCTCTTACACTCCATCAACACATAATGGAAGCCTTTAGATCAATTGAGCACAACCTAAATCAATTTGAATGATTTAAATGTGTCTTGAGTACAATAATGCAACGCATACTTCATTATACTTAAGAGCTATTCATTTGTCCTTAATTAATCAAGGAACACCATCAACACATGATGAAATGTTCTTTAATGATTAACAAGACAAATGAACTCAATTTAAATTTTCATTTAAATTGATATGAGTATATATATTAACTACACAAGTTTTCATATACTCATGTTGATGAAAAATAATGATCCATTATATGTAAACTATATGGAAATGATCATTACTCTAAGTCATCAACTATAGAATAAACTCCACATGTATATGTGCATAGATATAATTGACTTGGATATAATATGCACATATTCAATTTGATCACATTGGAGTATATCCTATATTGCCATGAGTATACTATGACTAAGCAATTCAAATATATACTCAAGGATTTAGTTTCTTTGTCTTGATCCTTATATGTGTCAATAAAGAATAGATAACTTTCAAGTTAAACTACAAACTCTCCCTAAGTATGTGCATCCATGTAATATATGGATTGGGCAACATGATGCACATTTTGTGGTTAATGTAATGGAGATATTCATACTTTAACTTGAATCCAAAGTATGCAATTAATACTAGAAGGAATATACATACATACCTTGGTTTTTCCATTTTTCATCCAAATATGAGACTGCTAAACATATGCTCAATAAAACATGTTAGTCTCATAAAGATTAGGTTTGTCATTAAACACAGATTAAACATTAATTAATCATCAATCATCAAAACCAAGGGCTCTTGAACTTACATCAAGGATGCTGATCCTTTTGTGGTGGATCTTGTTGCAGGTGGATGAAGCATGCCAGCATCTCCATGAGGTGTTGTGCTTATAATTATCTTTATGTTAGCCGAAGCCATACCCGCATTGGAAATCGTCACTTTTGTATCCGCATGTGTAACTTTTTTTTGGCAAATTAGGCCTCTTTTCGAACTCAATCGTAAAAATAGCCTTATCTCCGACCATAGAAGCACCAGATGCTCCCCTACCATAGAAGGCGCTACCATTCTCCTAGAGCTAAGAAGGTGTCACAATCTCATGAACCTAATCAAGATAAATACCGATGTGAGATCAAAACCACTTCAAATTGTATTGCATTCACCCGGATGTAGTATGCTTGTGGAAGAAGAAATGTAAAGGTGGAGAGGGAAAGTAGAAGAGGAGAAGGAGATTCAATCCATTACATTGTCTGCTCTCCCGTCAGATTTTCTATGGTCTATTTTATACCACTCCCGCATTACACCCAGGCCCACCCTTCAGGGTTACTTTCACAACCAAACGTTATCTGGACGTCTTCACCTTTTTACCGGCAACACGTCACAGCTCTTCCCGCCTTCTTCTCTGTTGTGCTAGTCGATATGCCTGACACTACCCCCGCCCAGAGAGTCTGCTTGTCCCCAAGCACGAGCTGCCGGAAAACTCTGTTTAATCACATTGAAATCTTCCCAAGTAGCCATAGCAGCAAGAATACGTGTCCACTTGATCAGCACTTGCGGAATGGCGGCATTCCCTTTCTTCACCAGACGGCGATCCAAGATCTCCTCCGGTTCCACAGAGTCCAGATTGAGGTCCGCAATGCTTAGGGGAAAATGAAACACCGGGGTGAAATCAGGAACAAATGGCTTGAGTTGGGAGACATGAAAAACGGGATGAATTTGACTGCCTGGAGGAAGTTCAAGCTTATAGGCAGCAGACCCGATCCTTGCCAAAACGCGATACGGTCCAAAATATTTGAATGCCAGCTTGGGAAATGGACGATTGACAACAGAGGATTGGGCATACGGTTGAAGCTTCAGATAGACTTGCTCACCAGGTTGGAATTGGCGATCAGAACGCTTCTTGTCAGCTTGCATTTTAACACGATTTTGGGTCGTCTGCAAATGGTGCTTCAGAAATGCTGTATGCGCTGCTCGTTCACTGAGAAAATCACGAACAGAAGAATTGGTAATTGACGCCCCATCTAGCAAGACACCATATCGCGGTTCCACTCCATAAAGTGCTTTGAACGGTGAGCAACCCAGCGCGGTATGGTAAGAAGTATTATACCAAAATTCCGCTAATGCCAGCCAACTGCGCCATTTAGTGGGTGAAGAATGGACTGCACAACGCAAATACATCTCGAGGCATTGATTCACTCGCTCACTCTGACCGTCCGTTTGAGGATGGTAAGCAGTGCTGCAATGAAGCTTCATGTCCATAACGGTGAAAAGCTCTTTCCAGAAAAGACTGATGAAGATCTTATCACGATCGGATATCAAGGAACGTGGCACACCATGGAGCTTAACAACATTGTCGAGGAACAATTTAGCCACTTGAGATGCTGTAAAGGGGTGTTTCAGCGCCAAGAAATGTGAGTACTTAGAAAATCTGTCAACCACGACTAAAATTGTGTCATATCCTTCCGATTTAGGAAGACCTTTAATGAAGTCCAATGTGACATCCTACCAAGCGCCATCAGGGATAGGTAAGGGTTGCAGCAGGCCGGGTGTACGTATATTTTCATGCTTGGCTTGCTGACACACACTGCACTGCTGAACAAAACTGAGAACATCCCGCTTAAGACCGGACCACCAGAACAGTTTCTTAACGCGTTGATAGGTGGCAGAAGCGCCGGAATGACCTCCTACCGGACTGGCATGAAAAGCATGAATGAGCTTGGTCTGCAATGCTGAGTTCGCCCTAATCCAAACTCGGCCATGATATCGGATGAGCCCCTGAATTAATTCAAAACCTTGCTCATTTGGGCTCCGGACGGCCAAAGAAGTGAGTAAACCTTGCACTTGTAAATCAGTGACATAAGAATTGATAACTTCCTGGATCCAAGCAGGTTGAGAGCCGGATATTGCGTGCATGAGCATGAGATGTCCGACCCTGGAAAGCGCATCAGCTGCACGGTTTGTGGAACCTTTTTTATACTGAATACGAAATTGAAGTCCCATGAGCTTGGTCAGAGCTTTGCGTTACAAATCGGACACCAATGGTTGATCCCCCAAATAACTGAGGCTCTGATGATCTGTCTTAATAATGAACTCCCCTTTTTGCAAGTAAGAACGCCACTTATCAATAGCCATAATGACTGCTAAAAATTCTTTTTCGTAGATGGACAACTTCTGATGGTGAAGACTAAGAGCTTTGCTCAAGAAAGCAACCGGATGGTCATTTTGCATCAAAACGGCGCCAATGCCCAGATCACAAGCATCAGTTTCAATGACAAAAACTTGATGGAAGTCTGGCATGGCAAGAACAGGGGTCTGTGTCAATGCTTGTTTTAATTTCTCAAAGGCCACCGTAGCCTCAGCTGTCCATAGAAAAGCTTTCTTCTTCAGAAGATTAGTAAGAGGCCGAGAAAGCAGTCCATAATCCTTGACAAATTTGCGGTAATAACAGTTAAACCCAAGAAACCCCGTAATTTAGTGACATTAGTGGGCTGGGGCCAGTCGAGCATCACTTGTGTCTTAGCCGGATCAGTGGACACTCCTTTGTCAGAAATGATGTGTCCCAAATAGACAATACTTTGCTGTGCAAACTCACATTTCTGTTTTTTAGCAAAAAGATGATGTTTTTTCAACAACTGCAGCACTTCAGTGAGATGTTCAGCATGTTGAATTAAAGTGGGATTGTAAATCAAAATATCGTCCATGAAAACCAAAATAAATTTCCGTAAATAGGGAGCAAGGATGGAGTTCATAAGACATTGAAAAGTAGCCAGCGCATTCGTCAACCCAAATGGCATCACCGTGAATTGAAAATGCCCATGATGGGTTTTGAAAGCTGTTTTTTCCATATCTTCTTCGACCATACGGATTTGGTGATAACCCGATTTCAAATCTAGTTTGTAAAAGTATTTGGTTCCTGCCAACTCATCAAGCAGCTCATCAACAACAGGCATTGGAAACTTGTTCTTGATAGTAATAGTGTTCAATTTACGGTAATCGACACAAAACTGCCAACTCCCATCCTTCTTTTGAACTAACAAAACTGGAGAAGCAAAAGGACTCATACTGGGTTGGATTAACCCTGCTGCTAACATCTCCAACACTTGGCGTTCAATTTCATCTTTATGCATGGGAGAATAACGGTACGGTCTGCTATTGACCGGTGTGGCTCCAGGGACTAAGGGAATAATATGGTCATAAAGACGATGAGGCGGCAAAGTAGAAGGTTCAGCAAAAACTTCAGAGTAAGTATCGAGTACTTGTTGAATCTCAGGAGGAAGTTCTTGTTGTGCCAAACGAGGAACAGTGCTCTGAAGAATGGCCAAAGCCCATATTTCATTGCCACTATCCCATTTCTGAACCTGTGTGAGACGCATTCTAGCTAGAGCAGGATGAGTGATTGTGCGTATACCTTGTAACTTGATGCGTGTGCCTTTATCCATGAACTCCAGAGTCTTGTGGTGCCAATCACAAGTCATGGGACTATGATTTTGAAGCTAGTCCATACCAAGCACAGCATCATATGCACCCAGAGTCAACACACGCATATCCGTGTGAAATGTATGACCCTGTGCCCACCATTCAAGTTGAGGAACCACTTGATCACAACATAAAGTATCACCATTAGCCAAAGAAACTTGAACTGCAGAAATAGCTTGTGTTGAGTAGGAAGTACGTGCTAAGAAAACTGAACTGACAAAACTGTGAGTGTTGCCCGAGTCAATCAGAATTAGCATTACTTGATTACCAACCCGTGCTTGCACCCGAATGGTTTGACAGTCTTCAGTACCGGCTAAAGCATGCAAGGAGAGTTTATATTGTTCCTGTTCGAATTCCCGATCAATATCCTCCAATGTCTGTAACACTTCATCACTAAGACGCTTAGGATGTTCAACAACCTCCAGTGCATGAGCCTGAACAGCTTGGACTGGTGGACAATGATGATCTCGATCATATTTTTCGCCGCACTTAAAACAAAGGCCTCTGGCACGCCTATATTCGCGCAATTGACGTGCGCGGGCTAAGTCTTCGGAGGTGGTTTTACCCTGGGCTGGAAAAGTATCACCTCGAAGAGTAAGGCCAGACCGAGATGGAATAGAGATCTTGGGATATTTCAGTCTTACTTTCTCCCACTTCTCTTCCTGGATCTGCGCCAACAAGAAGGCTCGACGAACTAAATCAGGAAGTTGAATTTCCACTTCATACCGGAGTTCATCTTTGAGGCCCATAATGAAATGATTCACAAAAAACTCTTCAGTGCAGGCCTTATGATAGGCACAAACTTTATACATAGCTGCCTCAAACTGAGTTTTGTAATCAACAATAGTCCCTGATTGCTTGATTTGAATAAGCTCTCGGATGTACCGTCGGGAATCGTAAGCACCAAATTCAGCCTCAACAGCGTCCATAAAATGTTCCCAAGTACCCATAGGATGTTCCTCCTGATACACTTGTAACCATAACGCAGCATTGCCTTCCATATGCATAGCTGCGGCAGTTACCCACAACGATTCATCAATTTTATACAACTGAAAATAACGCAGACAACGATCTTTCCAAAGACGTGGCTCATCTCCAGTAAAGGTGGGAAACAACATTTTGGGCACCGGTAAGTGCTTCCCCCCACCGAAGCCCTCCGTAATCACCGGTGGAGAACTGGAATGGAAGCGATTAAACGGAGGAGTCGACCCGAAGGTTGGTAGGGGACATTTCCCCAACAACCCAGCAGAAGCTGCTGTTAACTCACCAACATGTGGAATGCCTCCAGGCGGAGCTCGGGGAGGTGTGAAAGTGGCGGATTCCTCCTTATCAGGTGTATGATCGGGCATCGCCGGATTCCCTTTGAGCGACAACATCATATTCTGAAACTGATTCATCAACCCGGTGATAACCACGTTGTGCTCCTGAACTTGCGCTTGAATGGCAGGGATCACCTCAACTGGTTTAATCTTCTCGACGATAAACTCAAGGCTGGCCTTCAAAGATTCGAAGCGATCATCCATCTGATCCCAACGAGCTCTGCCTGATTTGATGCTTCGTCCATAGCATCCAAAAGAAACTTGGTCTGCACAGATGGTTTCGGAGGCGCCGTGATGAGAATCTGATGTGAACCAACCAAAGCAAGTTTCGTGAACTCAAGGGAAGCACACAAGAACACAAAAACTTGTCTGGGATTTTACGGAACAACCAGAAAAAAAATTTTGCTAGCAATCGCCGGGCTCTGATACCAAATGTCACAATCTCGTAACCGGAATCAAGATAAATACCGATGTAAGATCAAAACCACTTCAAATTGTATTGCATTCACCCAGATGTAGTATGCTTGTGGAAGAAGAAACAGAAAGGTGGAGAGGGGAAAGTAGAAGAGGAGAAGGAGATTCAATCCATTACATTGTCTGTCTCCTGTCGTATTTGCTACAGTCTATTTTATACCACTCCCGCATTACACCCAGGCCAACCCTTCAGGGTTACTTTCACAGCCAAACGTTATCTGGACGTCTTCACCTTTTTACCGGCAACACGTCACAGCTCTTCCCGCCTTCTTCTCTGTTGTGCTAGTCGATATGCCTGACAAAGGCACCGAAGCTACCGCGGTAAGGGAGAGCGGTAACGCCTTCAGTGATACGGGAGCATGGAAGGTGACACATGATCGTGGATAGAGCTATTTTTTGTAATTGTATTTGGAATGGAACCAAATTTGCAACCAAAAAAAAAGTTACATATGGGGCTAGAAAAGTGATGAACTCCAAGCATTGACCACATTTGTGGAGGTTAAGCCAACTGTTCCTTTCATTAAGGATTTGTGAATTTTGTTAAAGTATATTTTCCTGAGACTTTTTTGCCATCCTTGAGAGATATCAAAATATACATTAAGCTAGTTCTCAAAGGTACCAAAAGTTTAAAAAGTGAAGGTACCAAGTGGTCAAGAGTTTAAGGGTAATTTAGTGGTGCCTTGGGTACCTCTTGGTACTCCACTTTTAAAATTTTTGGTACCTTTTGGTGCTAGCTCAATGGATAACTTGATATCTCAAGAATGGTAAAAATCTCCGTCAATTAATTAGGTTGTGTTTAACAAGACAATGCTCGGCATTGCAATCTGAACATGCATATACAGAGACTTCAAGAAATGATGCCTCATGTCTCGCTGCTTTTGCTGATGCAGCATGTATCCTCTACAACAATCTTAACTATTTTAACACAGGGTTTCCAACCAGGAACAGTGTGGAGTAAGAACGCATCGATAAACTCGGCCATGACAGGGTTATTCCAACGAGGCAGTTCGAGCTGTTCAACTATTTCCATCGACACAGAAAGACTGGTGTGCTCCACGTCCGAGGGAAACTCGACGTTCTTAAACTTGCCTACAAGGAGTTGAAGAAGAAATCAAAATCGAGCCTGTTACTTGTGGGCGCGGTAGAGAAGAAATTCTAATTCAATCCAAAGATGACACTTAATTTGTGCTAGTGATTACCATTTGGAACAGGAACTTTCAGAAATAACATGACAGGGTTGGTGATGCTCATATTTCCCTTCAATATAAATTCACCCCTTTGAAGCATGACTGCATGAGGCTATCAGATTCCTTCCCATCAACAGAGACCAAAATTGGTTCAGATTCTAAATTTTGTGGGACTGACATCGGTTCTTGCACTGAATTAGCGCTTTTCTCGTTTAGATTATCTTTCTGGAGAAAAGGGCTCTTCAAGAGCTCGCTTGCAGGCAGTCTGTCAGACACTGAAGCTAGATAGCTCTCAATGAAACTTCTTACTTTCTGCATCCTTGACCTTGGAGAGAGCAACTGGTTTCATACCCTACAAATTATAGCGCCAACCATATAAAACTGATTGAGATTTGCTAGAAAAAACCATAAAAAGTAGGTAAGTACTTTGTAGATCAAAGACCACTTACTTCAGAAATCTTCTTGTATATCTGAACAGAATAACCTTGGCATTCACATGTCACCATTTCAAGCATGCACATCCCGAAAGAGTATACATCGACCAACTCATTATAACTTTCAGTGAAGAGCTCTGGTGCCATGAATTCTACGATGCCTGTATTTCACCGTAAATGTTATTGTTAATGTATGTCTCACATAAAAAAGAAAAGCTTTTGAACAAAGCAAAAACCTAAGGTAATCTCCAATTCTTCAAAGTAAGCTCATACATAATATATTAAGGTGTACTTCGCAAAATTGTGGCTGCTAGAAAACTGAACCTTGTATACTCTGTGTTTTCCGCTGCTGCGTGACCATTGCCAAACGAAAGTCACCAACATTAACCTTTCCATGATTTCCCTTGATGAAAATACTGTCACACTTCAAGTCCCTGTGTATGATTGGTGGCTTATGACTGTGCAGATACTCTAGCCCTGTCAATATCTGTTTTGTTCATCGCCTCATTGCTTTCATGGATAGAATTAGCGATATTTTTTTGTTTATAAACTCCCCAGGCGGGTGGCTAATCTCAGGAAACTTTCTTGTGCTTTGTACGATACCTAATTGTATCATAAATCAAAGATATTGATCACAAGGGTGAAAGGCATTCCTTGTACACGAGTAAATTTCACAAAATTAAAGGTTTTTTTTTTACAATCTATCACAAAGCTATAGGTTTTAGCTTTTATTTAAAAAACTACAGATTTTAAGAGAACTTCTATTACAAAACAACAGATTCTAGAATTGATATTTTCTTGTAACAGGTCTGATGGTGTGGGCCCATATGACAACGTCGCGTGCGAGTGAAACGGAAAATTGGTGTACGTGAGGCTACCATATGAGCCCACTGTCAGACCTGTAACAAGAAACATTCAATTGCAAAACATATAGTTTTATGGCATAAGTTCTTCTAAAATCTATAGTTTTGTAGAATATGAGCTAAAACTCATAGTTTTTTTATAGTTTGTAGAAGAAACTTGAAGTTTTATAAAATATAAATTAAAATAGGTAGTTTTCTTATAGTTTTTACAAAGAACTTGTAGTTTTGTGAAATAGAAATAAAAATCTGTAGTTTTTTGATAATTTGTATAAAGAACATGTTGTTTTGTGAAATTTACTCGTTGTACATTTAAGTGCAAACTTAAAGACTCTCGTATTTTCCGTTTCAAAGAAAAAGATTGCGAAATATTTAGGTAATTCTGTTCGGATGCCTTCATTCCCTTCTAAAGAAAAAAAGGCCAAAAGGATCAGCTATGCGTGAAACAACAAATTTCAGATAAGATATTAAATCCTACCATGAACTCATTCAGATTTCATTTGCACACTGTTAGATTCGGAATTTTATTCATTTGGCACAAAATTAAGTAAAAGGTATACACACATAATACAAATCAAAGAAAAAAAAAAGCTAGTAGGACAAGACTATAGAATCAAAGAAATTAAATAAGGGTGTGTTTGGTAGAGCTCCAGCTTCATCAGATCCGTGGATCTGGTGGAGCTAATTATTCCTAACTCCACTAGATCTATGGAGCTGGAGTTATGAGTATATTAAGGGCCTGTTTGTTTTAGCTTCTGATTCTGGATTCTGGCCCCAAAAGCAGAATTAGAAACAAACAGCATAATTCTAGAATCCAATTCTCACAATTCAGTCCACCCATATACACTAGAATCTACAATCCGCTTCATATGTGCTTTTGGATTCCAGAATCAGCTTCTCTACAACCACAATGTAGAATCAGCTTTTAGAGAATCCAAAGCTGAAACAAACAGACCCTAAGAGTGTTTAGATGCATCATGTTGTTTACATTTTAGATTAAAAATATAAATTTAATTCACTTTATTTTAGCCTACAAGTTTCAGATCTCAAGTAAAACTAGGATTTAGAGTTCTATCAAATAGACCCTCAGATTTGACTAATTGTAATGCGTGTGGGATAACACCGGCATACGTACTCTCTCAAGTTACCAGACGTGAACAACTCGGTGACAATGTTGACTGCACACGCAAACCGAACAGAATCAATCTCCTTCCATACGAATCGGCAATGTAGCGTCACTGATGGTTAAATCAATAAGACGAACGACATCTGGTCATCAAGAACGAGATCGGCGGGACTGATTTTTGCTAGAGGCGCGAGAAGGTTGGGAATACGAACCCGAAAGTAGCGCCCGGTTGGGTCGACCTCGGCGACCTCGGGGTCGTGTCGGGCGGCTCTAGCTGCTCGTCGGCGCCGTCCGGATTGGGAGCCACGGCCACTCTTCCTCTGCACGGCCCGGATGCGGATGTGGGCTCTAGCTCTCACGGGAATACAAACTCACACGAACACACACTGAGTCACACACAAGCACTCTCTTTATTGAATGAATCTAGCAGCAATAGCTCACGCACAGCACCTACTGCTTTTCCACATGCACTCACACTTCTCATTCACCTCAGCAACACTGGTATTTAAACACAAGAGCTCGTCCTCTATCTGGCCACAAGACCCGGACAAGGCTGACCACGTTCTGCATGCAAGCACAACTCACTCACCCACAATCCGCATGACCCGATCCAGCACTGCATACATGCCTGCTTATGCGTGATCCTTATGACCCGTTCTAGCAACACTACATGCATGCATGCCTACTCCTTCCAAAAGACTGCACCTCACTGCTAATCTTGAAGACTCACGCAGCTACTTCCTGCTCACCAAGACTCAGCTGGCCACCCATCTCTAAGACACACACATACACTCACATTGCACAAACACTCACTCTTAACTCAAAACACTAAACAAATCAAGATTAAGTCTAACAATCACCCCCTAATCTTGATTGCCTTTATTTTGCACCTCCACACCGGACTTCACAAGAACAGGCTGGGCTGTCGTCCCGCCACGACGAAGTTGCGCCACACCCTTGGTCACCTTCCTTGGCTCGTGGCACTCATCGCCAAAGTGCCCATACTCACCATGCTTGCGGCAATCGATCTTGGACTTGTCGAACTGCCGTGGTACTTCTTCCTGTCGCCGCCGCCGCCGGAGGGCTCGCCGCTGCGCTTTCTTCAAGAACTATGGCCTCCCACTCGGCGACGCGTGAGTCGCGTTTCGCTGCGGCGCCACCAAAGAACTTCTCCTCTTCCTTGTCACGCCGTCGCCTTTGTAGACAACTCGAACGCCCGCAGCGCCGACAACTTCCGCCATCGACATCGCCGACACATCCCCCATTGCTCAATGGTGCTCACAATGGGTAGGAACTTGTCGGGACGGAACGCAAGAGCTTCTCGACGACGTTGCCTCCTCCACTTTCGTGTCGAGAGTGCGATCTCGCTCACGACAACGGTGGTCACCTTCAAAACAAACTCATTAACTTTTTCAGACTCACCCATGTACATGCCATCAAGCTCCCTCTTGAGGGTTTGTACTCGGGCCTTCTTGACGCGTTCTTCACCCATGTTCATCTCCTTGAGAGCGTCCCACGCCTCCTTCGCCGTCTCCTTCTCGGATATGGCCATCACCACGGCCTCCGGCACAGCTTGGACAATGGCGGCGAGAGCCATTTGGTCCATCTTCTCGTCGGCCGCCTTGCCCTCCACGGCAGCCCACACACCTTGTGCGCGCATGAAGATCTTCATCTTCACCGCCCACACCCCGTAGTTGTTCTCCAATAGCATGGGGTAACGCACTGTCACCCCCGCCTCCTTCACTTGGTGCACCACCAGCTCATGGCCACCACGGTTGACGTCGACGTCGTCGCCGCCACGATCTCTAGCAGGTGGTGGTGATTCCGATCCCGCACTTCGAGTTCGAGGCATCACCACAAGATCAGTAGGCTCTGATACCAATTGTGGGCTCTAGCTCTCACGGGAATACAAACTCACACGAACACACACTGAGTCACACACAAGCACTCTCTTTATTGAATGAATCTAGCAAAGAATAGCACACGACAAGACCCATCGCTTTTACACATGCACTCACACTTCTCATTCACCTCAAAGAACACCGGTATTTAAACACAAGAGCTCGTCCTCTATCGCCACAAGACCTGGACAAGGTGACCACATTCTCGCATGCAAGCACAACTCACTCACCCACAATCCGCATGACCGGTCCAAGATCGCATGCATGCTCGCTTATGCGTGATCCTCATGACCCGTTCTAGCAAAGACTACATGCATGCATGCCTACTCCTTCCAAAAGATCGCACCTCCTTGCTAATCTTGAAGACTCACGTAGCTACTTCCTGCTCACCAAGACTCAGCTGGCCACCCATCTCCAAGACACACACATACACTCACATTGCACAAACACTCACTCTTAACTCAAAACACTAAACAAATCAAGATTAAGTCTAACAGCGGACTTCTCCAATGAATTATATGCTAGGCCGTGGGAGGGTGGAGCAATTGTCATCATCGATTGCAATCCTCGCCGAATCACAAGATGGAAAGGAATATGAAAGAGAATAGATGAGGATCCGGAACTAGTTGAGAACAACGATCGCATTTTTATCTTTTTTTTCCCGCCTAGCGTACTGCAATTCGGAGAAATCAGAGAAGAATTGTGGATCCTACCGATAGCAGGTGCGAAAACGGGTCGGATTTACTGTCCGATCCAGATCAAAAAAAATTCGGAACTAGGTATTTGAATTCGGATTCAAAGTTGTCAATACCCGAAAAATACAGGATGGAATCCGAATATCGTTTTTTTTAAATTTTGATATCCGGCGAGGCACGGCTCATTTATTATTTATTTTCCATAGCAGCCCATTTATCTTGACAATTAGTTGATTCTATTGATCCTTAAATAGCATATTCTTTCTATAATGTTTATTGGGTTTAGTTGATATATACTTATTTCGATCCCAAATAATTATCGTTTTGAACATTGATATGGTTTCTAAAATACAATTTTGATCACTAATTTATATTATAATATATTTCTAAAACCCAATAAAATTATAATATTATAAAAACCACTTTTTCAAACAAATCTGCATGCATGATTTTCATGTATCCAATTTAAATATTTAAAAAGATATTGACAATCAAAGTTTCCAGAGTTTGATCATATCTATGTCAAAACAACTATTTGTGTCAGAAGGGAGTAACTTGCTATTATAATCGTGTACTCATATAGTTTGGTTTAACATATCTTATTCTATATATGCTTGCATTATCTATATATCTTTACCCGTTTTCAACCCAAATCCGTAATGTATCTTCTAGTGTCCGTATTTCGAATAACATGCATTCGTATCTGTATTTGGCTATGCCGTATCCGGTTCCATATCTTAGAAAAAAATATAGGTTAAGGTATGGAAAAGCAATACCGGCTCGTATCCAACCCGTTTTCACCCCTAACAGATAATATAAGCTGTGCTACGGTCCATACGGATGTTAAGATCGCGATTTGTATAATATAGTATCTTAAAATCGTAATCCAGTTGGATTGTTCCGACCCTAATCGTAAGTATAGTCATAATTATAAAATAAGCTGAATTTAGATACATACCACTCAAAAATTTCTAGTTTAGATATATATCACTGAAAAGTTGCTTTGAAATATGCCATGAGTCATGCCCTAGTCTTCGATCTTCTCACCTCCCTTGCCAAACACATTACTCGTAGCTCTCTCATTAGCTCGCCACCTCCTTGTGGTCATGTTTTCGCCTTCGCCATCGGTCCATTGTACTGGTCCAATGCACCACCTTGACGTCCACCCTAGGGGTCAACCCCTAGCAACCCTTCCACTAGATAGTCGCATCTAGCACGACATTTGGTGCCCTCCCCACGCATCCCCGAAAATGCTTGCCCTTGAGATCCTCGCTCTATCCCCAAATACTTGTCCCCTAAGTAGGCCATTAGATGAGTCGAGTTCGAGTGAGTTTAAGTTGGAGTCCGAGTCTAGATTTAGGCTCGAGTTTAGCTCGATCCAAACTCAAGTAAGCTCGGTAACAATTCAATATGCACTATTTTTCAACGATAAAAAATGCTCAAGCTCAAACTTAGTTCTAGTAAACTCGATAAGAGTTAACATGCAGTAATATTTAACAAGTGATTCGTATATTACCAGGCTCGTGAGCCATTCAAGCTCGGCTCGATAATGCTCGCGAGCTTGGGATCAAGCTCGAGCTCAGCTCATTTAGAGCTCAAATCAAGTCTAGAGCTAGGAAAGTTTGAGCAACTTGCGAGCCTTAATATTTTTTACAACCCTACCCCTAAGGTTGTAGCTCTAGCTCATAAGGTGACCATCCCCACCTCGGAGTCACCCACCCTAACCATTCCATTAAAGATGGCATTAACCAAGTGCACGATCTCCCAAACACCTTACAAGCCTCCAATGACCTTTTTTTGGGGTTAAAGGGGGGCGCACACAACCCACACACACCACACTCATGCCACCACACGCGCACACACGTGTGTCTGTCCTCTACACACGCTTCCACTCAGCAACGCCTCCTTCATTCATCTCACCTACTACCACGTGGGCTACCATTGCCATAGTAAACCGTCACTATGCAATGACATATATCAAATCTAGTAACTTTATAGTTATGCATATCCTTTTCTTTTGCGATTAAAAGGAATATTAACATGCACACACGCGTGAGTGTACCCCCTCAGCACACACCAAGTATGATAGGGGTCGAGATAAATCTATGACATCGCGGAGTTCTTACGAGAACTCACATGTGTGTAGATGGGCACCAGAGTTTGAACCCTGATTGTTGAATTCGTGCACCCACAACTCCACCGCCTACCAACAGGTAGTTTGCAGCGTATATCTAAATTTCCTATAAAACAATCCAATTTTTACTATATTTACAAAATATTTACTGAGGTAACATCCTACCATATCTTGTTGAAGAACCGAAAGAACGACTAAAGATGGTGAATGGGAGCCAAATAAAATACGACCCCCCCCAAAGAACCAAGCTATAGCCCCAAGAGATCAAATGGAAGCTAAAAAAATCAATTTTCAGAGAATTCAACTTGGAATTGGCATTATCTCCATGTAGGGGGTACTACCGCAATGAACAATAAAATCATGGGTAAACAGTAAAATCAGCACGAGTTCAAGATAAAAAATCCATGCAACTTTTGATCGGATAATCCAACACCCATGAAATTTTGAAAGCACATTCTTATGGATGTCAAAAACTTATTTCAATCTTCAATCACAAGGATTAATGTCAAAGTTTTGATCTTTTTTCAAGTTTAGTGAAGGTTGCACCTGTAGGGTCGAGGATGCGCCTAGAGGGGAGGTGAATAGGCGTTTTACGAAATTCGATCGCTCACTAAACAATTCGTTCTAATACACCCCTAAGTCAAAACCTAATCAAAGATATATGCGGAAGCGATAAATAGGTTTTGACAATTAAAGCCTAACTCAACTAGGCTCACTAAGTGCACTAACTAAATTAAGTCTCTACACTAGAATTGCTAAATTGAACAATCAATTAATGCTAAGCAATTCTAATACATTCAAGCAATTGATCAATATACAATAATTAAAATGCTTGAATATAAATGAGACAAGAGACAACCGATATTTTTCCGTGGTGTTCGGAGACTTGCCGGTCTCCCCTAGTCCACGTTGAGGCAAGCCCAACCACTTGGACCGGCTCCCGCTCGAGCACCCGCCTCTTTCCACTAGATGTGGTTTTTCACGCTTGCGCGTAGGCTCAACCCAAACCTTCACAAACTTGCCGGGGCTTCTCACACCTCGAGAGCTCCCAAGACGACGCCCACGCTGCCTAGGAGTCGGCAACCTCCAAGAGTAACAAGCCGCTCCTCGCTTGAACTTCACCGAGCACAACGAATGCGCTCCCGGTGATCACCTCGTGCAACACATGCACCAAGGCCTCCCTCAAGTGCAACACATGCACAAGAGGTCACTCAACCACTTCCTAATTGCAACACATGCAATTAGGGCTCACTCTTAAGCTCAAGATGCAAATGGAGAGGGGCAACACATGCACACTACTCCCACACACAGCCAACACCCTGCCCAAGCCCCCCAAGGGCTCTATTTATAGCCCACAAAGGAAAACTAGCCGTTGGGGGCTTTTTCGGGCAGAAAACAGCAAAATCCGGTCCGACCGGCTTCAGCCTGGTCAGACCGGCCCTCACAGACCAACGGTCGGATAAACGACCGTTATACGGCCGGTCCAACCGCATGCCGACCGGTCGATCAAGACCATGCATGGCCAGCACCGCCCAGCAAAACCAAAAAAGCCTCTCGAAAAATGCACCGCGACGGGGCCGGTCACATCAAGACGCCCGGTCCGGCCGGACCGGCCCGGTCCAACCGCCTACGGTCCGACCGACCAGGGGCCGGTCACACCGCCGACAGACTCCAAAACCGGTTTTCGCTCAAACTCTTTTCCGAAAAACCAAATGCTATTTCTTGAGCCATAAGATGATCAACACATGATCATAACACCCGTGCAAAACATATTTGCACCAATTTAGCACATGCTCAAAGAATTCAACCCAAATTGCAAAAACACATTTTGCAATCAACTCAAAATCCGTTTGCAAAACGTATTAAGCAAATCAAACTCGAGTTTATGAGATTAATCCCCCTAGCCATGTGAAGGTCAACACGAGACCCAGTCAACTTGCCAACACCTGTTGTAAGCCCTACTCACATGCTCTCGGGATTCCGGACTCATAAACCTCAGTTTATTCGCA
Organism: Guadua angustifolia; assembly: GCA_036346375.1. Lineage (NCBI taxonomy): Eukaryota > Viridiplantae > Streptophyta > Magnoliopsida > Poales > Poaceae > Guadua > Guadua angustifolia. The sequence continues at coordinate 52,096,447 of CM070520.1, read as the reverse complement.
CAACGAACTTGCAAAAACACATTAAACCTATTTCATGCTTGAGCACTACTCTTTGCAACACATGCAAAAGTCTAGCTCCAAGCAACACCAAATCAAGGTGCATGAACTCTCTAATTGCAACACATGCAATTCTCTAGTTCAATGCAACACCAAAACCAAACTTCAACTAAAATCAAATCATACGTATGAGCTCTTTACTCGCAACACATGCAAGCCTCTAGCTCCATACAACCACACAAACACCAAATCGTGCTTGAGCTCTCTCCTTTTGTAACACATGCAAAACTTAGCTCCAAGCAACCACAAGTTTTAGAAAGATTTGTTTTGTAAATAAAAACAAACATGAAGCTTCAACATTCGCAACACATGCAAAAGTGAACTTCATGCAAAAGCCAACGTATATAGCTTATCCTATTTGCAACACATGCAAATCAAAGCTTTATGCGAAAAACCTAATGCATATACTCTTCCTCTTTGCGACACATGCAAATCAGAGCATAAACCAATAACAACCAAGCATAAACTTAACCCATTCGCAACACATGCCAAATGGTTAACTCTTATGCAAAAACCAAATCCAAATGATTTGAGCTCGAGTGAACGCGGATTGAGATCACCAACACACGATGAAGCTCAAACTAGGAGACAACCCCTCTTAATAGCACGGCGATAAAAACCTTAGACTCAAAGACTACAAAGTTCTTAGCCTATCTAATTATACCTTTGCCGCCGCACGCAAGCAATTCCCTTTGGGGTCTTTATGATCTTCACTTATACTCCCCCGAGATCATCACTCGACTCCTTTTTATCTTCGGGAACCACTCTTGACGCCCATCACCTCATGATGCCGTCCTTGTCCCGTTTTCATTTATCTCATCCATCTTTGGACCTAACTCAATCACAACTCATAAAATAGTTAGTCCAAGATGCACGGTTGTCTCAATTGTCTCTTGCACTCCATTAACACATAATGGATGCCATTAGATCAATTGAGCACAACCTAAATCAATTTGAATGATTTATATGTGTCTTAAGTACAATAATGCAACGGATGCTTTATTATACTTAAGAGCTATTCATTTGTCCTTAATTAATTAAGGAACATCATCAACACATGATGAAATATTCTTTAATGATTAACACGACAAATGAACTCAATTTAAATTATCATTTAAATTGATATGAGTATATATTAACTACACAAGTTTTCATATACTCATGTTGATGAAATGTAATGATCCATTATATGTAGGCTATATGGAAATGATCATTACTCTAAGTCATCGACTATAGAATACACCCCACATGTATATGTGCATAAGTATAATTGACTTGAAGATAATATGCACATATTCAATTTGATCGTATTGGAGTATATCCTATATTACCATGAGTATACTATAACTAGGCAATTCAAATATATGCTCAAGGATTAAGTTTCTTTGTCTTGATCCTTATATGTGTCACTAAAGAATCGATCAATACAAAGAGACTTTCAAGTTAAACTACAAACTCCCCCTAAGTATGTGCATCCATGTAATATATGGATTGGGAAACATGATGCACATTTTGTGGTTAATATAATGGGGACATTCATACTTTAACTTGACTCCAAAGTATGCAACTAATACTAAGATAAATACGCACACATACCTTGGATTTTCCATTTTTCAATGTGATGAGACTAATCAAAGATATTCTAAATAAACAAGTTAGTCTCGATATAAGATTTGTCATTAATAACAAAATCACATTAATGGATAATCTCAATATTAGATTTGTCATTAACACCAAAACCATAACTAATGAAGTTTGAACTTACAATCTCCCCCTTTTTGGTGATTAATGACAAATCCAAGCTTAATAAGCACATTTGGATTAAAACTAACATATTGAGAGAATTTAAGCTATTTGAATGCATATACATATTTTAAACAATATAAGCATTGACAATTTAGAATGCATATGAGAAATCAATTCTCCCCCTTAATCAAATTAAGCTCCCTTTTTAAGCCCAAATGATATTAAGCTCCTAATTCTCCCCATTTTGGCTTTAAACACCAAAAACATTTTAATTATTTCTCCCCCTTTTGGCTAACATTTTCCCTTTTTAAATATTCTCCCCCTTTTTAGCATGTAACTATCTCTTTTAATGAAGGTCATACAAGAATTTAAACGAACACTTATGACCTTGGCAAGGAATTTGAGAGAATTTAAGCCAAGAATTAAAAGCTTATGCCAAAAGAAAATGAAAGGTCATTCAAGAAGTAAAACAAGTTTTTATTTGGCATGAAATGGTTTACTTGAAGTATGGATACCACATGTAAAGATAAGCATAAAAAGCAATGAAGGAAGGGTATAACACGGATGATTTGAAACACATTCAAATAATTCACTACTCATTTTATTAGGCTTTGCAAATATTTAATATGATTCTCTTGAAGAATCCAATAATTTGCCTAATAGGGTTAAACGAAGAAACCAAAAGAATAAAAACCATTTGAGAAAATAGATACCACTTGTAAAATTAATCTCAAGGGTTTTACTTGAAGATCCACAAGAAATGAGCATTTCCAAATTTTCATGAAGAACAATGCTTAACAAGAGATTTCCTCTTTAATGTATTTCAACTTATAAAGAATCTCACACAGAGAATTCTTAAGCGATTGAACTTACAATTTTAGCATGAGAGAAAAAATCTTAATCAAGAATGTGGGTATCGGAGAAATACTACAAAGAGGCAATGAATTTCCACTTGTAGGAAATAATTGAATTTAATGATACCACTTAAAAAGGAATCCAAATAATTAAGGATATCAAGAAAAGAGAAACTCAAAGATACCACTTGTAAGCATATGAAATGAATAAAAGCTCAATTGATACCACTTAGGATCAAATCACAAAGACTTGATACTACTTGAAGGAATGATCGATAAGATCGAGGGGTATCAGAGCAATATAATCAAAGCAATATATACTTACGGGTATCAAAAAGGAAGAAAAGCTCAAGATAGATCAATGAAATCGCAAGAGTATCAAAGCAAATCAAAGACATGATATCACTTAGAAGCATTTTAGTGCCCAAAACTTGATATAAATAAACTCCCTGAGATATTCAACAGGTGAATTATGGAGTTATTTACATTTGAATTGCACAAGTTTTGTCTTTTCAAAAGATCTAGTGAATATCACTCTTTAGATCAAATTAATGCTCGAACGGATACCACTTGAAAAGAGCTTTCAAATAATTTGTAAAACTTTTGAAATTTTGCACAAATGAACTTTGGGATCACAAGAATCTTTTACAAAAAGAATTCTTGAAAAAGGAAGTACCAATCAAAAGATATCCCAAAAGCAAACTCGGAAAAATCTGAAATTTCAGAGCAGACTTGCCATGGCCGGTCCGACCGCATCTAGCCCGGTGTGACCGGTCGGTCGGTCCAACCGCAGGGAGGTCGGTGCAACCGGCACTGACAGGCTGAAAACTGCAGACTTTTTACAAATTTTGTCAAAAATGATTCAAATGAAGTCCCAATAATTTGAAATTTTCAGGAAACCAACTTTGGACTAATTAGAAGGTTTTACAAAAAGAATTTTCTCAAAAACAATTTTATTTTGAAAGATATGGTAAATTGCACTTTGAGGCATAAAAGGAAATTGATTTTCACAAAAAGCCTCAAAATGCAACTCAATTTGGATTTCATGCAATTTTAATTTTCATGGCTTAGATTGGTTTATCAAAATGATTTATAGCCAAGATTTATAATGAAATTCAACTTGAAAGCCACGATTTGAGCTATATGCCTAAATAGGCCATTTTGGATTAAATCAAATTGTTTTTGAGCCAAATTTGATTTCAACATATTGTTTTTCATTTTGGAAGCTTGTAAAATATTTGAAATACTTAATAGAATACCTTTTCAAAACTTTTCACAAATTTGGGCCTTTTAAATATGAATTTTGACTTTTGACCTAAATAGTCCAATTTAAGAAGCAATAGAGAACAAGGTCAAATTCGAATCAACACAAAATTCAATTGAAGCAAAAGTAAGATATATGGATTTGAATTTTGTCTATGAGTCTAAAATACCATTTTGAATCAAAATTCTACACAAGAATTGATCCAAATGGAGAAACTCACTAAGTGCAATAATATGACCATTACGGGTCAAGCATAGTTTTTCGGCGAGTTTCAAAATCAAATAACTTTTGCTAGGTTGGTCTTTTGAAAAACTTTTGAACACAAAAATTGTTAAGAATGACCAACTCTAGAATTTTCGTTTTGGAATTATTTTCAAAATCTTTTTACTTTTAATTCTATGAAAATTTTAAGTTTAAATCCAAAACAAGATACTAGTAACTAGCTTTTGGAGTTAAAACTCATTTTCTTTTCAAAATAGATTTTGTGAAACCAAAACCTTTGAAAAACATTTCAAAAACATTTGTATACATTTTAAACTAGTTTTTCACAAGATTAGTAATAGTATATAAAGTTTTGACTTTTGGCTAAATGGTTTGATTTTGAAATTATATATATATATATATATATATATATATATATATATATATGCACTTATATTAATATGGGCACACGTAGGGATGTGATACACATGAATATGAATTAACACTCCTAAATGTGCCACTTCCTAACTTGCTCAAGATTTGCAATAAGAGAATAGGTAAGAGGCGAGAGCAAGTTCTCACAACAAGTAATCTAAATTGATTTTCATTAATACTTCAATATAACCTACACAAGGCTATAAGACATAATAGTAATCAATTTAAATACTTGTTACCCAAGATGGCATTGGCTCATGATGAACTTGATTTTCTTCATGCTTGACACCACTTGTATAAAAATATAATCCTTTTCCTCTTGAGTGTGCTAGCGTCCAATCCATCTCATATCACCTAAAAATCCTTTTAGGCGACTTTTGGTACCCAATCTTTGTTGGGTCCGACAATGTTAGTCACAATTGATTTAGGAACCCAAATGGTTCTAATTTTAACATTATTGAATTGACTAACATGACTAGGAATAGTTTTGTGATTATTATTATTCCTCCTAAGCAACGTATTTGGATTTAAGTGAGAGGACTTAGGAGGGCAATGATATTTTGCAAAGCTATTTCTAGTTTGATCTCTTCTAAGCATGTGATAATCATTATAGTAAGAACGCTTAGAGGATCTAGCATTTCTAGCAAATGTTTTGCTATAGTTATTTTTCCTAAGCACATGATTTTTATGATTTTTCATAGTCTTAGGAAATCTAGCATTTTGAGCAAACATATTTCTAGAATTACTCTTCCTATGCAAATGAATATCATTTTGAACGGGCATAGGGGACTTGACAAGCTTGGCAAACACATTGCCATTCTTCTCCTTCCTAAGCAAATAATTTTCATTAATGAGAATAGGCTTAGGGGTGGTACCTTTGGGATAATTCTTACCGAAATGTCCTTTTTCCCGGCAATTGAAACACGTCACACTGTTTGGTCCTCTTTTGACCTTCTTGTTGTGCTCCTTGCCGGTATGCCTCATTGTTGATGTTGTGGCCTTGTTATCCACTTGGTTTGGGCACACGGAGGCGAGGTGGCCCTTCTTGTTGCAAGCGAAGCATTTGATGGTCTTCGAGTGTCTTGAGTTGTGCCTTGTCTTGCTATTCTCCCTCTTGGAGTTGTAGCCGAGTCCTCGCTTATCTTGAGGCGCCCTTGGCTTGCTCAAGATCTCGTCGAGAACGGCCTTACCCTTTACGCACCTCTTCAAGTCATTTTCCAATTTAATGACTTGGGCCTTGAGCTCTTTGTTTTACTCTACAAGATTAGCATCTAAAGACATAGAGGAGCTAGAAGCAATTTCATTAGAGCAACAAGGCAAATCATCGCTAGAAGTGGATATGCATTTATTAGATGAATTTATAGAATTTGAAGTTGAGCATGGCAATTCATCTACTAAATTACATTGAATAGCACTATCCACACTTGTAGGGTCGAGGATGCACCTAGAGGGGGGGTGAATAGGCGTTTTACGAAATTCGATCGCTCACTAAACAATTCGCTCTAATACACCCCTAAGTCAAAACCTAATCAAAGATATATGCGAAAGCGATAAAAAGGTTTTGACAATTAAAGCCTAAATCAACTAGGCTTACTAGTGCACTAACTAAAATAAGTCTCTACACTAGAATTGCTAAATTGGACAATCAATTAATACTAAGCAATTCTAATTACAATCAAGCAATTGAACAATATACAATAAATGTAAATACTTGAAAGTAAAAGAGACAACCGATATTTTTTCGTAGTGTTCGGAGACTTGCTGTCTTCCCTAGTCCACGTTGAGGCAAGCCCAACCACTTGGACCGGCTCCCCGCCGAGCACCGCCTCTTTCCACTAGTCGTGTTTTTCGGCCATGCTGCAGCTCAACCCGAACCTTCACAAACTTGCCGGGGCTTCTCACACCTTGAGAGCTCCCGCGCATGACACCTACGCCGTCTAGGAGTTGGCAACCTCCAAAAGTAATAAGCCGCTCCTCCGCTTGAACTTCACCTTGCACAACGAATGCGCGTCCGGTGATCACCAAGTGCAACACATGCACAAGGACTCCCTCAAGTGCAACACATGCACAAGAGGCTCTCAAACCACTCCCTAATTGCAACACATGCAATTAGTGCTCACACTTAAGCTCAAGAAGCAAATGGAGAAGAGCAACACATGCAAATACCTCCCACACACAGCCAACCCCCTGCCCAAGCCCCCCAAGGGGTATATTTATAGCCCCACCAAGAAAACTAGCCGTTGGGGGCTCAAAATGGGTAAACAAACAAAAGTATGCAGATTATCAGCCCTCTAAGGGCGCAGAGGTCGCTTTCATCAGAGCAACGGCTACAAAACTAGCCGTTACAAGCCACTGCAGATTACCGCCTCCGAGGCGCGGTAGTATCGACTTTACAGACTACCGCTCCCACCGAGCGGTAGTGCCGCCACGGCTCCAAAAAACACAAAGCTCGAGAAAAGCTACAAGAAGTTTAACCTCGGTAGTACGCATTTGCGGTACTATCAAGCAAGGCCCTTAGAGTACCTGCCGCAGGAGAAAAACAGGATTCAACTCCAAACCGATTCTCCGAAAAACAAACTTTGTTCTTTGAGCCAATGGATGGTCAACACATGATCATACACACGCGCAAAACACTTTTGCACCAACTTAGCTCATGCTCAAAGAATTCTAACCAAATTGCAAAAACACATTTTGCAATCAACTCAAGATCTATTTGCAAAACGTATTAAGCAAATCAAACTCGAGTTTATGAGATTAATCCCCCTAGCCATGTGAAGGTCAACACGAGACCCAGTCAACTTGCCAACGCCCGTTGCAAGCCCTACTCACGTGCTCTCGGGATTCCGGACTCATAAACCTCAGTTTATTCGCACAACGAACTTGCAAATAACACAATAAACATATTTCATGCTTGAGCACTACTCTTTGCAACACATGCAAAAGTCTAGCTCCAAACACTAAAACCAAATCCATCATATGAGCTCTCTACTTGCAACACATGCAAGCCTCTAGCTCCATACAAACACACAAACACCAAATCATGCTTGAGCTCTCTCCTTTTGCAACACATGCAAAACTTAGCTCCAAGCAAACACAAGTTTTAGAAAGATTTGTTTTGAACGAAACCAAAATATGAAGCTTCAGTATTTGCAACACATGCAAAAGTGAACTTCACGCAAAAGCCAACGTATTAGCTTATCCTATTTGCAACACATGCAAATCAAGGCATTATGCGAAAACCAAATACATATGCTGTTCCTCTTTGCAACATATGCAAATCTGAGCATAAACCAACAACAACCAAGCATAAGCTTAACACATTCGCAACACATGCCAAATGGTTAACCCTTATGCAAAAACCAAATCCAAATGATTTGAGCTCGAGTGAATGCGGATTGAGATCACCAACACATGATGAAGCTCAAGCTAGGAGACAACCCCTCTTAATAGTACGGCGATAAAAACCTTAGACTCAAAGACTACAAAGTCCTTAGCCTATCTAATTATACCTTCGCCACCGCACGCAAGCAATCCCCTTTGAGGTCTTTATGATCATCACTTGATACTCCCCCGGGATCATCACACGACTCTTCTTTATCTTCGGGATCCATTCTTGACGCCCATCACCTCATGATGCCGTCCTTATCCCGTTCTCAATCATCTCAACTATCTTTGGACTTAACCTAACTCAATCAAAACTCATAAAATAGTTAGTCCAAGATGCATGGTTGTCTCAATTATCTCTTGCACTCCGTTAACACATAATGGATGCCTTTAGATCAATTGAGCACAACCTAAATCAATTTGAATGATATAAATGTGTCTTAAGTACAATAATGCAACACATGCTTCATTATACTTAAGAACTATTCATTTGTCCATAATTAATCAAGGAACGCCATCAACACAAGATGAAATGTTCTTTAAAGATTAATAAGACAAATGAACTCAATTTAAATCTTTCATTTAAATTGATATGAGTATATATATTTACTACCCAAGTTTTCATATACTCATGTTGATGAGAAGTAATGATCCATAATGTGTGGACTATATGGAAATGACCATTACTCTAAATTATCAACTATAGAATAAACTCCACATGTATATGTGCATAAATATGATTGACTTGGAGATAATACGCACATATTCAATTTGATCGTATTGGAGTATATCCTATATTACCATGAGTATACTTATAACTAGGCAATTCAAAAATATACTCAAGGATTTAGTTTCTTTGTCTTGATCCTTATATGTGTCAATAAAGAATAAATCAATACAGAGAGACTTTCAAGCTAAACTACAAACTCCCCCTAAGTATGTGCATCCATGTAATATTTGAATTGGGAAACATGATGCACATTTTGTGATTAATATAATGGGGACATTCATACTTTAACTTGACTCCAAAGTATGCAACTAATACTAAGATAAATACGCACACATACCTTGGGTTTTCCATTTTTCAATGTGACGAGACTAATCAAGGATATTCTAAATAAACGAGTTAGTCTCGATATAAGATTTGTCATTAATAACAAAATCACATTAATGGATAATCTCAATATTAGATTTGTCATTAACACCAAAACCATAACTAATGAAGGTTGAACTTACAACACTAGACTTAGAGAATTCCTTGAAAAGAACTTTTTCATGATTTTCTTTAAGCACATTATAGTCATTTTGAAGTGAGTCATGTTCTAACTTCAAAATTTTATATTTCTTTTTCTCCTTTCCAAGGAATTCATTTAGCTCCTCTAGCATGTTCATTAATTCATCATAAGAGGGCTCATTTTCATCGTCACTCACCTCATTCTTACCTCTCGCCATGAAGCAACGAATTCTTGATGGAAGAGAAAATTCGTCGTCGTTTGAGGCGGAGGTTGAGGTTGATGGGGATGTCGGTTCATCACTTGATGTTGACGTTGAAGGATCATCAACCAACATTTCCTCTTCAATGTAATCCTCAATTGTTGATGTGGATGATTCAAATAATTCTTGAAGCTTGATCCACATTTTATGAGCGCTTGAGAGGTTGCAAATGAGATTGAATATTTCTACGCTCACAACACTAAATAAAACGTTAGTTGCTTGAGCGTCGAGATGTAGGCATTTCTCCTCACCTTTAGTTGGAGCAATATCATTTAGTGGAAAAGAAAAGCCGACATCTACGATCCACCATATTTGTGGGCTCATGGATTTAAAATGATTAATCATAAATAATTTCCATGAAGCATAATTAGAGCCATTAAGCACATGTGGATCGTGTGAGTGCACTAATCCGCTAGACGCCATCCTTTTTACTCTCTAGACGGTTAAGCCTAAAATAAGAGTGACCGTGGCTCTGATACAACTTGTAGGGTCGAGGATGCGCCTAGAGGGGGGGTGAATAGGTGTTTTACGAAATTCGATCGCTCACTAAACAATTCGCTCTAATACACCCCTAAGTCAAAACCTAATCAAAGATATATACGGAAGCGATAAATAAGTTTTGACAATTAAAGCCTAACTCAACTAGGCTCACTAAGTGCACTAACTAAATTAAGTCTCTACACTAGAATTGCTAAATTGAACAATCAATTAATGCTAAGCAATTCTAATACATTCAAGCAATTGATCAATATACAATAATAAAAATGCTTGAATATAAATGAGACAAGAGACAACCGATATTTTTTTGTGGTGTTCGGAGACTTGCCAGTCTCCCCTAGTCCACATTGAGGCAAGCCCAACCACTTGGACCGGCTCCCGCTCGAGCACCCGTCTCTTTCCACTAGACGTGGTTTTTCACGCTTGCGCGTAGGCTCAACCCAAACCTTCACAAACTTGCCGGGCTTTCACACCTCGAGAGCTCCTCGCAAGACGACACCCACGCTGCCTAGAGTCGGCAACCTCCAAGAGTAACAAGCCGCTCCTCGCTTGAACTTCACCGAGCACAACGAATGCGCTCCCGGTGATCACCTCGTGCAACACATGCACCAAGGCCTCCCTCAAGTGCAACACATGCACAAGAGGTCACTCAACCACTTCCTAATTGCAACACATGCAATTAGGGCTCACTCTTAAGCTCAAGATGCAAATGGAGAGGGGCAACACATGCACACTACTCCCACACACAGCCAACACCCTGCCCAAGCCCCCCAAGGGCTCTATTTATAGCCCACAAAGGAAAACTAGCCGTTGGGGGCTTTTTTCGGGCAGAAAACAGAAAATCCGGTCCGACCGGCTTCAGCCCGGTCAGACCGGCCCTCACAGATCAACGGTCGGATAAACGACCGTTATACGGCCGGTCCAACCGCATGCCGACCGGTCGCGACCAAGACGGCCGGTCAGATCAAGACCGCATGGCGGTCGACCGCCGAGCAAAACCGAAAAGCCTCTCTCGGAAAAAGTGCACCGCGACGGGGCGGTCACACCAAGACGCCCGGTCCGACCGGACCCGGCCCGGTCCAACCGCCCGGCCGGTCCGACCGACCAGGGGCCGGTCACACCGCCCCTGACAGACTCCAAAACCGGTTTTCGCTCAAACTCTTTTCCGAAAAACCAAATGCTATTTCTTGAGCCATAGGATGATCAACACATGATCATAACACCCGTGCAAAACACATTTGCACCAATTTAGCTCATGCTCAAAGAATTCAACCCAAATTGCAAAAACACATTTTGCAATCAACTCAAAATCCATTTGCAAAACGTATTAAGCAAATCAAACTCGAGTTTATGAGATTAATCCCCCTAGCCATGTGAAGGTCAACACGAGACCCAGTCAACTTGCCAACACCTGTTGCATGCCCTACTCACATGCTCTCGGGATTCCGGACCCATAAACCTCAGTTTATTCGCACAACGAACTTGCAAAAACACATTAAACCTATTTCATGCTTGAGCACTACTCTTTGCAACACATGCAAAAGTCTAGCTCCAAGCAACACCAAATCAAGGTGCATGAACTCTCTAATTGCAACACATGCAATTCTCTAGTTCAATGCAACACCAAAACCAAACTTCAACTAAAATCAAATCACACGTATGAGCTCTTTACTCGCAACACATGCAAGCCTCTAGCTCCATACAACCACACAAACACCAAATCGTGCTTGAGCTCTCTCCTTTTGCAACACATGCAAAACTCAGCTCCAAGCAACCACAAGTTTTAGAAAGATTTGTTTTGTAAATAAAAACAAACATGAAGCTTCAACATTCGCAACACATGCAAAAGTGAACTTCACGCAAAAGCCAACGCATATAGCTTATCCTATTTGCAACACATGCAAATCAAAGCTTTATGCGAAAAACCTAATGCATATACTCTTCCTCTTTGTGACACATGCAAATTAGAGCATAAACCAATAACAACCAAGCATAAACTTAACCCATTCGCAACACATGCCAAATGGTTAACTCTTATGCAAAAACCAAATCCAAATGATTTGAGCTTAAGTGAACGCGGATTGAGATCACCAACACATGATGAAGCTCAAACTAGGAGACAACCCCTCTTAATAGCACGGCGATAAAAACCTTAGACTCAAAGACTACAAAGTTCTTAGCCTATCTAATTATACCTTTGCCGCCGCACGCAAGCAATTCCCTTTGGGGTCTTTATGATCTTCACTTATACTCCCCCGGGATCATCACTCGACTCCTTTTTATCTTCGGGAACCACTCTTGACGCCCATCACCTCATGATGCCATCCTTGTCCCGTTTTCATTTATCTCATCCATCTTTGGACCTAACTCAATCACAACTCATAAAATAGTTAGTCCAAGATGCACGGTTGTCTCAATTGTCTCTTGCACTCCATTAACACATAATGGATGCCTTTAGATCAGTTGAGCACAACCTAAATCAATTTGAATGATTTATATGTGTCTTAAGTACAATAATGCAACGGATGCTTTATTATACTTAAGAGCTATTCATTTGTCCTTAATTAATTAAGGAACATCATCAACACATGATGAAATGTTCTTTAATGATTAACACGACAAATGAACTCAATTTAAATTATCATTTAAATTGATATGAGTATATATTAACTACACAAGTTTTCATATACTCATGTTGATGAAATATAATGATCCATTATATGTAGGCTATATGGAAATGATCATTACTCTAAGTCATCGACTATAGAATACACCCCACATGTATATGTGCATAAGTATAATTGACTTGAAGATAATATGCACATATTCAATTTGATCGTATTGGAGTATATCCTATATTACCATGAGTATACTATAACTAGGCAATTCAAATATATACTCAAGGATTAAGTTTCTTTGTCTTGATCCTTATATGTGTCACTAAAGAATCGATCAATACAAAGAGACTTTCAAGTTAAACTACAAACTCCCCCTAAGTATGTGCATCCATGTAATATATGGATTGGGAAACATGATGCACATTTTGTGGTTAATATAATAGGGACATTCATACTTTAACTTGACTCCAAAGTATGCAACTAATACTAAGATAAATACGCACACATACCTTGGGTTTTCCATTTTTCAATGTGACGAGACTAATCAAAGATATTCTAAATAAACAAGTTAGTCTCGATATAAGATTTGTCATTAATAACAAAATCACATTAATGGATAATCTCAATATTAGATTTGTCATTAACTCCAAAACCATAACCAATGAAGGTTGAACTTACAGCACCAAAATCAGGTCAAATACAAAAATCTTCACCCTGTACTTGCTCGTGGGGATTTAATGATTGGGATGACTTTAGATAATCTTCCACAAGTCATAGCAAGCAAGAACACCAAAGGATCAACCCTAAAAAGTTCAAGAACATGATCTACCACGAATCCTTTCTTTTCAAGTCAAAAATCAGCTTTTTGACAAAATCTCTTAATGATCACCTGAGAGCTTGTCTAGATGATTGGGATATGATCTACTGAAGATTCATCCATCAATCATTCATTCTCAGCAACACATGATCAAGAGAAAAAGAAACCAACAAAAGAGATCAAAAAATCAAGAAAGAACGGAGATCAAAACAAGAGGCAAGTCTTAAGCACAAATTTTGATTTCATTTTAGATCAAGAAGATTGATTACAAAGCCTCTTATCTAAGGGCGAAGCTCTCAAAGAGCACTAATACACATAAGAAAACAAAAATCTTGTAGAAACCCAAATTCTCTCAATATCTAAGGGCTTAGTGTTTTACCTCCCTCTATATCTCTTTATATAGAGGAGGCAACCCTAACCCTAAAATATAGACAATCAAGTGGATACCATCCACATTTACATAGGCTAACCCAATAACCCAACACACATAACGGGTTTTACAATTACACAAGCACACTTCTTAAAACAGCCTTCTTCATGATGCCCAAGTTGCTCCACAAGCCTGAATTAGCGTCCAATCCACTTTGGCTTGACCTAAACCATTTAGGCCATCACCGTGGTTTTCAAAACTGCCCTGATCACTTGTAATGGGTAAATTACCAATTTGCCCCATGATTGGTTTTTTCCCTCGTCTCGAAGCATCGTTCATACTTCGTCACCTTTTATGTGGCCCCAATGACTTCTCACTAAGCCTCTCACACATCTAGACTAACTCGAACCGTCCTCGCTTGCAAACGAGCCCAAGTCACTTGGCGTGACACATGTCCTTGACCGTTTCACCACGACAACTTCAGTTTCTTTAACCGTTCTGGACTTTAACTCCTCCTTGAGCTTAGTCTCGATCTATGCCGTTGCCCGCTATTTCCTTCACCAGTGCTTCACACACGCCTCCTTTGTAACATCCCAAAATTTGGACTTTTGGCATGTTTAAAAATCAAATTGAACCCTTTGCATTTTCTTGGAATTAACTGAAGCTTAATATGAATTTTCTAATAATGAAAAGATTTAATTTGGTTAATCTACGCCTCCTTTGTTGGGTTCCTTGTGCTTCAAGGAATTTTTCTGTATTTTTGGAGGTCATTCTGAATTTATTTGCTATTTATTTGAATTTATTTGCATTTACTTGAATTTTTGGAATTTAAACTAATTCAGAAAATGTTTTAATTTTTCAAAACCCTCTCGGGCTGAATCTCCCCACAGCCCATTCCCTATTCATCCCTCGGCCCAATTTCAACGCTGCCGTCGCCGCTTCGTCGTCAAATGCCGCTGCACATACCGTCCGATCCGTGGACGCGTGTGCGGTCCGGATTATGCCACAGAGTCAGCGCCGCCAAATTAAACCCTAACCCTAGCGGTCTCGGTTTCCTCGCCCGGCACGCCTCCTAGGGCTATTTAAAGCCCCGAGGACCCCTCGTCCGAGGTTTGCCGTCTCCTTCCGCACCCGTCGCCCTATTCCTCATCGCCGGAGAGTTCTTGGTTGCACCGCACGAGCTCGCCGAAGTGCGCCGCCGTCCCGAGCACCTTCTCCGCCGGTTTTCTTGCTCGCCGGTGCGTCTCCGCCGTGGTTCTGGGTATCGTCGAGTTCCCCGTGCCACGCTCCGCCGGACCCGCATTGTCTTCCGCCTGATCCGGTGCTGATTCACCGTCCTCCGAGTCGTCTTCTCCGCCTCCGGTAAGTGCGCGCCGCCGCCTCGCCGTCGTTCCCCATCCGCAAATTCTGATCGTCCGATTGGCCGCCGACGTTCCAGATCGCTCCGCGTCGCTGCACCCGCGCCCTCACTTCGCAGCCGTCTGATCCGATCGCCACCGTCGGATACTGGACGCGTGCCCCTGCCATGTCAGCCACCGCATAGTCGCTCGGTCAGTGCTCTGTCAACCGCCATGTGTGCGCCGCGTCAGCCCTAGCTCCTGCGTGGCGTCCGCGTCAGCATAGCTCGCCACCTCACCCGAATGTCGCCTCGGTAAACTCGGTCTACCGTGGACCGTCTCGCTGACATATGGGTCCCAGGTGTCAGCGAGGATTCTTTTTCCTTTTTCTAAATTTTCTCGAAAATCCGAAATTCCAGCCAATCCCGTGCTGACACGTGTCATTCCATGGGATTTTCTCTGAATTAAATTTTTCGAAGGCCTGTTCTCCTTCATCCGAACTCCGATTGGAGCGATTCAAATTTCTAAATTTTTATAAAATTGAGCTCTACATTCCAGAGCCATTTATTTTCAATTTTGAACTTGTTTTCTTCTCTGTTTTGTATTTATTTGGTTTCGTTGCTTTATTTTCCGGTAGACGCGAACCCCGAAGGAGCGAACGGAGACTTCGAAGACCAAGAATCAGCACTTGAACAGCAAGGCAAGTCGTAGTCCTTTGATCATATAGAACCCATGTTTGCAAAAGGTACTTTGTTTCGTACAATTGCATGCTATTTGTGTATCAATGCTAGTTTATGGGAATAGCTATTCACCTGATTGCCAATATGCCACCTTGATTATTGAAATGCCATGTATCCATTGTTAACCTTAGGTTGGGACATTACTAGTTGGACATAATCATAGTACCAACATGGGGTTAACGTAGCTATGCTTAGCCATGCTTAAATGTCCGATGGGATTCATATCACCTGTGAATTAATGTTAATCTTGACTTAATGAGATATAGAATTGTGGCTATTGACCACTGTTGTAAAAATTGTTATACCATGGCAGGGGATGCCATTGGTCGTGGTTGAACAAAATGTTTTCCCTCGGGCAACTGATCGTGCAGTAAAGGGGTACTGTCTAGCACATTGGGATGTGGTTGTCTTGCCTGAGACAATTTAAGGACTTAATCTTGTGCGCCATTGAACTGGGCCTCACCGTGCAACCACAAGTCTGGTATGGGACAGACCTAGCTGATTAATTTGCATTGTCTAGTTTTGAGTATTGCCACGTGTTGGTGTGGGTTCCGGGATGGACGGGTAGACTCACATGGCTCAAGAGGGGGCCCTGAGGGGTGAAACCTTAGAGGGCAGTACTGGGTTTAGACATACATTGTAAAGGCTTTGCAGTGATCTCTCTGCCGACACACCAAAGGAAGTGTGTTCTTAGCGCTTGGCACTAAGGGATGATCATGTCTTGTGGGTAAAGCTGTACAACCTCTGCAGAGTGTAAAACTATTCGAATAGCCATATCCGCGGTCATGGACAAGCCCGGGGATTTCACATGGGGTATAGAGTGTTTCTTGAAATGTGGAATTGTTGGGATGTGAACGGGGAGTTCACTGTTGTTTTTGTTGTCTCAAGCTATACTGTTGAATTGTGTGGTTGATACTTGTTTTGAATGATGTAGGGTGATGCCTCGTCATTCTGTTCATGTCATCTACCATTGATTACCAATTATTTATTATTGTTTTATCAATCTGCCTTCAATCTATTTATTGTATTTAAAGTCAAGTTATTGCTTTCTGCAAATGAACCATATGACTATCCTTTGTCAAGCCGTGCATGAATATATTGCATCATTTCCCTACGGCTTGTTGAGTACGTTTTGTACTCACGGCTTTTATGCCCCTGTTGTTCAGTTGCTGAGGAAGGACCAGGTAATAAGTATCAAGAGGAGGAGTACTATGAAGACTACGTCGACTAGGAAGGCGTTTCCCCAGACGATTGCCTGTGGCATGTCGAATGGCCCAAGTTATTTTATTTCCACTGCAACAGTTTTTATTTGTTTCTTAAGCCATGAGGCATTGGTGTATGAACCTTGACCATAAGGTCGTTTGTTTTATTCAATAATAATTTGCTTCTTCTTAGTTATTTCGATGTATGGAATGATATGTCATCTATGTTTCCACTGTGTACACTAGCGTGATCCTGGACTAGTGCAGTATACACAGAGGGTTTCGGATTTGCATATCCGGGTCCCGACATCCTTGTCTTCCTAGCGCACAACCATTTTCTAGCCTTAGTCATCTTCCCGCATTCCTTGATAGTTCTAGACCTTAGCTCTTCTAGCCTAGTCCTGGTCACCTCCGCCTCACCATGACCTAGCTTCAAAATCCTGCAACCAACACAGACAACCAAATCATCACATAGTACTGTTCACAAAGATATACAATAGACATTACATAATCGAAACATAATTCACAACTCGTTGTCAACATCGGTACTATCGCCCCCACGACTAGTAGTACTGCCCTGGTACTACCACCAACCATAGGTTGATAGTACCGAGCTGCCTGAACTATCAGGGCACGCTCTGAAAAATAACTACCACCATCTAGAGCCCGGAGTATCGCCTGGTCAGTGCTACCGCCCCAAACATCAGTAGTGTCGATTTCCCTAAGATCCAAAAAATCACCCTTGAGCACCACATGCTTAAACCCACTCAATTACTCATCACTCAAATGGGTAGACCTTCACATGGTCTTTCAATCTCTCTCTTGATGAGTATATTAACAAAAATAAAAAGGCACAAATTTGAGTTTGGACTAGAAAGAAGAAAGCAATCTGATTGCAAAGACACACTTGTCCAAATGCAGGAGAAAACAAAGATCATGACCAAGTTGGTAAGAAGAGATTTAGAGTAAATAATATGAAAGAATAAGTTTTCCATGAAAGCTTTAAAAACTCCAGAAATCACATAGAAAGCTCAATTTTGGTTATGATATAAAGAAAAGAACAATTTTTCATAATGATCATAAGAAGCAAAATGCATTTGACATATCTCCCCCTTTTGGCAATATAGGCACTAAGAGAATATGTATGCACGAAATACATCCTAAAAGAGTTTTGAAGATTATCCAAGTGATCACAAGGATAAAGTATGACACCAAGCTACTCAAGTTCAGATTATGCTAGACTAAGACATATCCAAGAGCATATTTCAAAATACTTGCTAGCAAAATACAATTATACTGATTTTTCATGATTTTAATAAGAGCAACACTTAGCATAATTTCTAAACTAAAAGCAAAGCTATACCATGGATCAAATGAATGACGAGTTCAACCTATCAACACTTTAGGGAGTTAGAATTGCATAATAGAATCTTCATGCTCAATCATCTCTTGAGAGTGCATATTTTAGTTTTTTAACACACAACATGAGGTTTGAAGAGTTTATCCTAGTAAGACACATCCTCGACTAGGAGCCCTCGACAAATGCCTCTTAGGCTTCACTTTCTTTCTTATTTTTGTTTTTAAGCACACAATGAAATTTGAAGAACTTATCTTAGCAAAGCACATCCTCAATTAGGAGCCATCGTCAAAGGCCCCCTAGGCTTTACTCTCTTTCTCATTTTTTCTTTGTTTTTATGAATTTCATTTGCAGCACTTAGATTCATGAGCCAAAAGAAAGATTCTAGTATGAAACAAACTAGCTTCGCCCAAGCTACTCTAGGGACTCTAGTAGAAATTCAAGATTTCACAAAACATGGCATATGCACCTAGTGAAGAAATATAGCAAGAAAAAGCTACAAGTCTCATCAAGTTTTCATTAAAGTTCAAATTTTAGTTAATTTTTTTAACAAGCTTAGCTTGATGAAGCAATATGGAGTTAGACATGACTAAGCTAGCGATAATATTCAAAAAAGTAGCAATGTGCATAACATGAATGAGAATTCATTTGCATAATAGACAAAGTTTATTAAAATAGAAAATGAAGTCTATGTGCAATACATGAAGAAATGCTTCTTTTTTTTAAGGCAAATGAAGAAATGCTTCTCAAGACTCTCCCTCAACAAGTGAATCAATTTTAAACACAAATCTGGTTTAAATTGAGTTATTTTCAAGTTAAGTGCAGAAAACTTCTAAATGAACTTCACTAAAACCAGAAATACAGAATGCAAAGAGGAAACTGAGAAACTAAAAACTGAGTAGCTATAGAGTATAGAAAAGATGACAGAGAATATTATGACTTAGACTCGATCTTATCTTCCCCATATGACTAATATAGGAAAACTGACTCTACAAACCCAAACTAGGAAGTACACACAGATCATGTCTACTCAGGGGGGTCCAACACCTGTTAAACATATTAGATTGTAAGGGAACTTAACCTTGTGAGAAAAGAGAACATCTAATTAAGTATGATAGCAACCTGTAGCACAAGATGAGAGGTCTATGCAAAGCATACCAGAAGTATAAGTGAAATGAACTCAACACTCTAAACTTAAGCCCAGAAAGAAAACACCAAGAAGATGCAAAAGAAAGAAATGCTGAAAGTAAACATATAATACATAATATACATGACCAGCTCCTCCTCAAGAGATGTCGTAAAGGCACATAACTTCAAGCTCTCCCCTCGAGGCTATAAATCTAGAACTATCCAAAGGCTTGGTGAAGATATCAGCAATCTGATGGTCACTCTCTACAAACTAGAACACTATATCACCCTTCTCCATATGATCTCTAAGGAAGTGATGTCAAATATCTATATGCTTAGTTCTGGAATGTTGCATTGATTTTTTAGCAATGTGAATGGCTGATATGTTATTACAGAAGAGTGAAACACTATCTATAGCTAACTTAAAGTCCCGTAAGGTCGATCTCTTCCAAGTACCTAACTACAGCAGCTGGCTGTTGCCACGTACTCAGCCTCAACGGTGGATTGTGCAACTCCGAACTGCTTCCTAGATGACCAAGAAATAAGAGAAGTGCTAATGAGTTGGCAAGTGCTAGAGGTGCTCTTTCTATCTACCCTACAGCCAGTAAAATCTGCATCTTAAAAGGCTACAAGGGACAGACAAGAAGAGAAAAAGTACCAAATACCATAGTCAATGGTAGCTCAAAGGTATCTGAAAATGTACTTCACTGCCTGTTGATGAGAGTCACAAGGAGAAGCCTGAAATTGAGTGCACAAACACACAATAAAGTGTATAGGAGGGAGACAATCATACTCTGGAACTTGTTTTGATCAACTGGCTCACCATCCTCATCATGCTCAAGAATGGTCGTGGTGGCTATAGGAATCATCACCGGCTTCTCTTCAGACATGTTAAAGTGTCTCAGAAAGTCTTGAGTGTACTTATCTTGATGCAAGAGAATGTCTTCCCGAGTCTGCTTGAATTGGAAGCTGAAAAAGTAGCTCAACTCATCCATGAAGCTCCTCAAATTCTATGCTAATCACATCTAAAAACTGAGATATAGGAGCATCTGAAGAGCCACCAAAGATAATATCATCTATGTAAATCTCATATCACCTAGGGCCTTGCCATGGCGTTCTTGCCTTCTTGGTACATGACGGAGTTCGGAAGCGGAGGCTTTGAGATAGCTGACCTGCCATTCCGCTGAAAACAAAATAAACATAGGCATTTAAAAATCTAGCAGGTTTAGGTCTTTTTTCTTGCCTTGTGCGGATTACTCAGGACATCTATGACCTTCCATTTGTTAGCACTGTTTGGTAGTCTATGTTTGATTTAGTAGGGAGCATTTTCAATATGTTTTGAGATCTTTCATTTAGTAAGACATTCAGTATTATTCAGACCAAGAAACAAACAATTACTTGCGTCAATACTATTTGTCATATGGCAAAAAGCACGACATATGGTTTCAGTTACTTTTGAACTGAAATTTTGTTAATCTAAAATACTGAAAGTTTGATATACAATTCTCTTGCATGTTCTAAAAATATTTATATACTGAAATTTCTATTCAGAAGCTATTCTTAGTTTTGAATTTTCTTAAACAATTAATTTATTATCTTTCTGTTGTATGATATATTCAAAAAATTCTTCAACATATTGCCTGTTGTCTTTTGATTAGCATGTCTCCTTGTCGCCTGAGCTATACTTTTTGCATAGAGAATGCAGTTACATAGCTGAGCATCTGAACAACAAACCTAGTGTATCTTTGACCAGCCCCCTCCAAACCTTGATAAGTTCTGGTAATGGCACGTGGGGTGGTAGTTGTTTCAGTTAATTTTGTTTGCCTGTTATTTTCTTTTTCAAATTGTATTCAGTGCATGAGCATATAATTGCATGTTGTAGCATATATTCTAATTTGTTTATGTTATTTTCTTTTTTCCTTCATTAGATGATGCTCAAAAGAAGAAGTGAGTCTTGCTTGATGTGGCAATTTTCCTACTACAACTGCCAGCCCGGATGAGTTCGAATCTCATCTTCATCATATCAACTTCTTGCAACTGTGGATGAGTTCTGAATCTAGGATTATGTAGCCTCTAGTTGGTTGACGAATTATCATCATGAGTTCTGAATCTAGGATTATGTTCTCTGTTTGTTTAGCTCCTTGAATATTCTGTTTCCGTATTACTGGTGAGACTTCAAGATATGATTGTTTTCTAGATGTTATGGGTGGCAGAATATTCATTTCGCTTTCTCATTGTATTCTTGGACACTAGATTAATGCCAACTTTAGTTCTAGGTGCCAAGTTCTTGGCCTTCTTTCGTCTGTATTTGCATGGCTTAGAAGTTCTGAAGACAGAAGGCAATTTTTCTCTTCATATGAAAACGTAGTGTGGAATCAGTCATGTTTATGTGCCCCTTTGTTTCTCTGCGCTATGTTACTGGACACTGGACAAACATGAATAATGGCTGGTGTTTGTATTATGATTCAAGATCTCTGTACATGCATTGTTGCTCTCTTCCAGAATATTAGCAATCATATCTTTCATGTTCCTTAATCTTGAATTGCTGCTAATTGCATGAGTGGCGCGGATTGATGAAGTTGCTAATCTTTCTACCGCCACATTGTTGTTCTCTGTTTGTTTAGCTTTGCTGTTACTTGTCCCTAGCCAAACAAGATTAAGGAAATGGTTACTTGTCCCTAGCCAAACAAGATTAAGGAAATGGAAGACGTTACATCAATGAACCAAACAAATGGTGTTTTCCCTTACCATGGAATGGATAACCCTGGGATTTGATTCCATTACCATTACACCACCCTAGTGTCTAATAAATAGAGTTTTGCCTATTTTACTCATCTCAAAACTATGACTAAGAAGATAGAACTAAAGCCTCTTATACCAAACTCTAGGGGCCTACTTAAGTCTATATAAAACTTTGGAAAGTTTATAGATATGATCTGGGTACTTGACATTCTCGAATCCTGGAGAATGCCTCACATAAACCTCTTTTTCATTATACCCATTAAGGAATGCACTCTTGATATCCATCTGATATAGTTTAAATCTCTTGGATGTCAAAAATGCAAGCAGGATCCTAATAGCATCAAGTCTAGCTACAGAGATAAAGGTCTCCTCAAAGTCAAAACGCTCGACCTGAGTGAATCCCTAAGCGACTAGCCTAGCCTTGTTTCTAATGACCACCCTATCTTCACTTTGCATATTCTTAAACATTGTCAACGATCGGGATCGCCGACCGCAAGAGGTGAGTTAGGGGTCTCGAGTGATACGGGACCCGAGCAGCGCTTCGCTCAAACGAAAGAAAAGTACAGACGAGGTTATGGTCGGAGCAAGACGACAACGAGCGGGAGACCGAAATTTATACTGGTTCGAGCCCCTGTTGAAGGTAATAGCTCTACTCGATCGCCTTTATGCTGTTTTCTTGGCTAATTTCGAGTACAAGGGTGTTTCTGACTCAAGTTCAAGAATGACTAAGTCTAAGCTCGAGCTAGGGTGCGTTGTGTGTTGTCTTCATGTCCCCAAAGGATTTGTGTTCCTTGGTTTTTATACCTCCTCAAGACGCAACGGCGGGATAGATTCCTGAAGTGGCCTTCGTTCACGTTGAGGGCAAGCAGAATCGCTTCGAACTTGTTGTGCGATCCACCTCGCCCACGACCCGCGCCTTGAGCAACCGTCACCAAATTCTTGATCCGAAATCCAAGGGCGGATCGTGGCTTGAACAAGGGTCCGCCCGAGCTCGAGGTCGGCGGGGCGTGTTTCGAGGTCTAGCGCTCTAGGTCGAGCGCCAAGACGCACCAGTCGAGACAGGGGCCTCCCAAGCTCGGGGGGGTCCGTTGACCGCGTGCCAGCCGGTCAAAGGACGCCCAGCCCTCGTCAGCTAGCCCCTGAGGCTTAAGGTCGTGGCCGGAACATGGGTCGACCTTGAGTCTCCATAGCCCGGATCGATTCCCAGAACTTCCTTGAGGTCGAGGTCATGCGGGAATGTAACGCCAGGTCTTGAGAAAGAGCAAAAAGGGCAAGGGTAGGACTTCCCAAGCCGGGGCGGACCGCCGGAAGGCAAAGAAACCTCATGTCGAGTGGGGCGACCGCGCCATGGTAAGGATTCCCATGGCCGAGCCCCCGAGCCTGCGCCCGTGCGCTTCGTGGCTTGACGCGTTCTTCTTCTTGCAGCAGCAGAGTGCGGCGGCTGCCGCCAGGACCTCGAGCCCTCACCCGACTCCGGGGCCCCAAGCTCGGAGCACTGCCGCAGCGGACGACGTGGAGCCAGCACGGTCTCCGAGACCCCAGGTCGTTGGGACACGTAAGCGAAGGGCCCCATCCGCCTCGGAGCAACAAGACCTTCGCCGAGCCGACGAGGCGAGGTGGCGACCTGTAAATTCTCGCAAGGGGCTTTTTCTTGTTCTCCCCAGATTTTCGCTTAGTGTATGCTCTTGATCGCAAACCTTGAGCGCTCGAGCTCGAAACTTGCCCGTTTTGACGATGGCTGTTATCCAGGGCGAGTCCGAATCCGAGGGGGAGGACACATTCGAGTTGGTCCCGCGCCGCCTCTCGCGCCCAACGCGGACTCCGTCGGGGTCGCCGAGCCTGGCTCCGGCCGGCGGGTTCGACCAAGGCCTCGACGACACGGATGATGACGAGTCCCAGCCCGCAACCAGCGCGGATTTTGACACCGGCGAAGCCCATGACACGGCTGCCGTCGTCGACTTTTCGGCGGTGATGCGAGGAGGGCGCCAGAGCCAGCGAGCTGCGCCGAGGCGATACTCTCGAGCTCCCCGACCACGGCCGCAATCCCGCCGCCACCGAAGGTGGCAGGCCGCAGAGCTCGCAGAGCTGCCCGAAGCGGTTGCGTCGGCATCGAGGCGCGGCATCCCGCCACGGAGGTCGAGAATCCATGGCGGATCCGCCGCCGCCCCTTGGCGCCGGAGCGGGTGGGGCCCATTTGTGGATGCCGACCAAGATCGCCGCCACGCCTTTCCCGTCGCCGACGGGCCGAACCCCCCGGAGGAGGCAACGGATGACCGAGCCGCCCGGACGGGAACTCAAGGCCCTGGCCCGAGCGCGTCAGCGGTGGTCGAGGTCGGCCTCAACACTGATGCGGCGGTCGACGAGGAGGAGGAGATCTCTCGCAATCGTATTGACGACCGCGAGGAATTCACCCGCGTACGCCTGGAAGGCCATCTCCGCAAGGTAAGGGTCTCCCTGCACACCTCGTAGTTGGCAGTCTGAGCTCCTTGTCCCCTCTCATTTTGGGCCTCCATTCCTGTCATGAAGGTGATCGACCATGCCTTTCAAGGGCTTCAAGGCCTTCGAGAGCACGCTGATGCGCTTAGGGGCCTCCTGAACGCGATTGAGGCGCGGGAGGTTGAGCGCTCCAAGCTCATCAGTACCATCGAGGTCGAGTAAGGGGAGCTCGAGCAGAAGGCCCAGGAGCTCGACGATTTGCGCCGGACGATGAGGGCGCTAGAAGTAGCCCATGCGGCAGAGCTCGAGCAGGCCAGGGCCTCCGAACGCGACCACGGTTTTAAGGCCGTGGAGCAAGAGCGTGCGCGGTCTGCCAAGGCGCTCGAGGCCGAGCGGGCTAAAGTCGAAGCCCTGGAGAAGGCTGCTGCAGAGCGGGCGCCTCCCCCGCTGGAGCCGTCCCCCGAGCTCGAGGCCAAGATCCTGGAACTCGAAGAAAAGCTTGGCCGCGCCAACAAGGCGGTCGAGGACGAGCGGGCCAAGGTCGGGGCGCTGGAGAAAGCCACCGCGGACCGGTCGTCTTCCTTGGCGAAGGCGTCCCCCGAGCTCGAGGCCAAGGTCTCGGAGCTCGAGGGGAGACTTGAGCGTGCCAAAAGGGCGGCGACGAGCGCGATGGCCCAACTCCAAGACGAACGACGCCGAGCTGCGGATGCCTCCACGGTGGCCCTCCGTAAACGAGTGAGCTATCGCCCCGAGGGCTGTGGTCGCCGAGCTCGAGCAAGAGAAGCTTGCCCGCGAGATGGCCGAGCTGTAAAAGACGTTATAAAGCAAGTAATGTTCCAATAGAAAACAGATCATTTTGTTTGGGGGAACGAGGAAACCTTGTCCTTGATTGAAACTCATAGTTGCGGATACTTGTCTCTCCGGCTTCGCTCGTTTGCCACGCTCGCGCTCTCTTGGTCGTGCGCCGATAGGATAGCCTTATCCAGCCCCCGTTGGGCCCGAGGTCGAGCGACGCGTGCCTTGGGCACAAGACGTAGACACGGATGAGCGGCCACGACCTGTAGAGTAGAGGAAAAAGCCCGCAAGGGGGGTGACACAAAGCGAGCCCGCTAAGCGGATGGCCACACTCAGGTTAATGCTCGAGCAACCATCACGACCATGCGCATTTGCTCAACAGCCAAAGTGGCGAGGCTTCGGCGGGCCCGCACAGGGCGAAGCTAGATCGCCAAGAGGTTAAACTACGTTTAGCTTGTCCACTGGGGGTGAACGTCAAACCCGCGACACGTAGACCAAGAGCAAACGTGCTGTGCGCGAAAGGTCGTGCTCGAACACAGAAAAGGCTCGTAAAAAGAATGGTAACAATCACAAGTGGAAGCAATCATAAAGGGTGAAAAAGGAACAATCAGCTTTATTGAAATGTAAGGTAAAGAGTTTACACATAAAATTTCTGAAGCTGATCTATGTTCCACGAGCTAGAGAGCTCTCTACCATCGGGCATCGCTAGCCGGTAAGCCCCCGTGCGATCTGTTGAAATGACTCTATAGGGGCCCTCCCACCGTGGGGACAACTTGTTGGTGCTGGACGAGCCCTGAATCCGTCTCAGGGCTAGGTCCCCAACAAGGAGCTTCCTAGGTCGTACCGACCGAGACGCATGTCTGCGAAGAGCTTGCAGGTAGTGCGTTGATCGTAGCAGTGCACGACATCTTACTTCTTCCGCGAGGGTAAGGTCGAGAGACCGTTCGTGCTCGAAGTCGACTTGGTCGACCAAGTGACATCGGCAGAGCGAGCCAGTGACCTCGGGAGGCGGGATGGCTTCGATCATCAACACGATTTGGAAGGGTGTGGACCACAATGGCTCGGCTTGTCGTGGGTACGAATAGACCATAGAAGCGGTGGGAAGTTCGCCCACCTGTGTCTTGCCGTAGCGTTCGAGCTCATCTCGCAACTCATTTCTTGGCATACGACGACGATTTGCGGTATGGCGCGTTCCGCTCCGTTGCTCGGGGTGAGCCACCGGCGAAGCATATTTTGATGCCGAGTTCTCGCAAAACTCTGGAACAACTCAGCGGTAAACCGGCACCGTTGTCGTGATAATTTTGCATGGAACTCGTGCACGGTGACCACGAACAAGCGAAAAAAACGAACTGCCGCCCGAGCAGTGATGGTCGAGACTGGTTCGGCTTCGATCCACTTGGTGAAGGTGTCGATGGCCACGAACAGGAACTTCTTCCCTCCGACCGCTTGAGGAAAAGGGCCGAGGATATCCAGCCCCCATGTCGAGAAGGGCCAAGCGAGCGGGATGGTCTGGAGCGCGTAGGCGGGCTGGTGCGACTTCCGGGCGTGGAATTGGCATGCGCGGCAAGTGCGGACGACATCACGGGCGTCTTGGAGAGCCGTTGGCCAATAATACCCCATGCGGAAGGCCTTGCCGACCATCATTCTGTATGAAGAATGTGCTCCACAGAGGCCCGAATGGATGTCGTTTAGCAGATACTTACCCTCCTCCGTGGAGACGCAGCGTGCCAGGATGCCGGAAACATGCCGCCTGTAGAGCTTTCCTTCAACGAGCGTGTATAGGCTCGCCCGGCGCTTGACCCGGCTCCTCTCGGCAGGGTCGGATGGTAGGTCGCCCCGTGCAAGGAAATCACAGATGGATCTGGCCCAGGAAGGTGTACCTTCGACCGCCACGAGCAAGGCCTCCTGCTTGGAGATCGAGGGGGCCGCCAACGTCTCTAAGATGACGTCGGGTGGGATCTCGTCGTCAGAGGAGGCGAGCTTGGAGAGGAAATCGGCGCTGGAATTGTCCTTCCGGGGGATGTGCTTGAGCTCCAAGTTCTGAAACCACTTCTCCATTTTGCGCACCTCGGCAAGGTACCTCGCCATCGAGTCTCCCGAGCATTGGTACTCCTTGTTGTACTGGTTGACGACGAGCTGGGAGTCGCCCTTTACGACCAACTGGCGCACGCCCAAAGCCTTGCAAGCTCGGAGGCCTACTAACAGAGCTTCGTACTCTGCCACATTATTAGTTGCCGTGAACCCAAAACGAACAACGTACCTCAGCTGGTCGCCGCGCGGTGTGAGAATAAGGATGCCAGCCCCCGAGCGCTTGAAGGACCTCGAGCCGTCGAAGAACATAACCCAAGGCTTTTCGCCCTCGACCTCAGGCTCGGGCGCAGATTGCGACACCTGCTCGGCCACGAAGTCGGCGAGCACCTGCGACTTGATGGCTGTTCGAGCGACGACCTGGACATCAAACGCCGCCAGTTCCATAGCCCACTTGGCGACGCGCCCGCCGCCGTCTGGGTTCCGCAAGATGTCCCCGAGCGGAAAGTTGCTCGGGACGACCACGGAATGCGCCTGAAAATAGTGTCGGAGCTTGCGCGACGCCATGAGGAAACATACAGCGACCGCACTGCGGGTAGCGCTCTTCGGCCGTGCAAGACCTCACGACGTAATAGATGGGGTCTTCTTTGAGACCCCGTTCGCCACTAGGGCGGCATCGCGGCGTGGGCGGTGGCGCGAGGTAGAGCAAACAACCTCTCACCAAAGTTGTGGTGTTGTAAGGAGGGTGGGGACAGCAGGTATACCTTCACTCGTCGAAGGACAGCTGCGCCTCGAGTCCACTCGAAGCCCCGTGCTTGGGCAGAGTCTGAAAAGAACGGAGCCCGCTTCGCCGAGCCTCGAGATGAACTTCTTGAGGCGGCCATGCGGCGGTGAGGCTCTGACCGCTTGATTGAGGTCGGGCGCCATCTTCTCGATCGCCTCGATCTTCTCGGATTCGACCAACCCCGAGCCCCGATCATGTAGCCGAGCACCTTGCCTGACGCTGCACCGAACACGCACTTTTCGGGATTGAGCTTGATCTCGTGCCTGTTCAGGTTGGCGAAGGTTTCCTCGAGGTCGCGAACGTGGTCACCCTCGGAGGGGCTCTTGACGATGATGTCGTCCACGTAGACCTCAAGGTTTCGCCCGATCTGGGGTTCGAATGTCTTGGTCATCAGGCGCTGAAATGTGGCCCCCGCATTGCGCAGACCAAACGACATGGTCGTATAGCAATAGGTGCCAAACGGCGTGATGAAGGAAGTCTTGCTCTAAATCGCCGATCGCCGACTTGATCTGGTGGTACCCCGAGTAGGCATCCAAGAAGCTCAACATCTGGGCGTTTGCGGTGGAGTCGACGATCTGGTCGATGCGTGGAAGCGGGAAGTTATCCTTCGGGCAAGCCGAGTTTAACCCCGTATGGTCGACGCACATTCTCCACTTTCCTCCCTTCTTCTGCACGATGACCGGGTTGGCCAGCCACTCGGAGTAGTTGATTTCACGGATGAAGCCGGCCTTCAGGAGCTTGTCGAGGTTCTCCTTGATGACCGCGACCTTCTCTGGGGAGAAATGACGCAGCTTCTGGCGCACAGGTCGAGAGCCGGATCTCACCTGCAACTTGTGCTCGATCACCTCCCTCGGAACGCCGGGCATGTCCGCGGGTTCCCAAGCGAATATACCCTTGTTGGCGCGAAGGAAGGTGACGAGCTCGAGTTCCTATTTGGAACTCAGCTCGGCCGAGACGTGGATGCACTTGGTCGGGTCGCCCTCCTCGAGTGGCACGGCCTTCGTCGCCCCACTGGGCTGGATTGCCGCCTTCTGGCGGGCGTTCTTCGCCGTCGCCTCCGGACCGCGCTGGGGCAGCATGCCCGCAAGAGCCAAGGCCTTGGTCTCACACCCATGCGCCGCCTACAGGTCGCCCCGCACGGTGATGATGCCGTTCGGGCCAGGCAGCTTCATACATCGATGGCCATAATGGTTGGCCGCCATAAACTTGACCAAGGCAGGCCGCCCGAGAATGGCGTTGTACGGGAGATCACCCTCGACC
The DNA here is from genome assembly GCA_036346375.1 of Guadua angustifolia. NCBI lineage: Eukaryota > Viridiplantae > Streptophyta > Magnoliopsida > Poales > Poaceae > Guadua > Guadua angustifolia. Next base: position 52,066,900 of record CM070520.1, on the reverse strand, counting down.
ACCTCGAAGGTGACTAGCTCGGTGCGGAAGTTGTCCGAGTCACCGAAGGTCACGGCAAGACCACCGCCTCGGGGATGGTCGAACTCCCGAACGATCGAAGAAGGGTATGGCGGCGCTCTTGACCTTTGACCGGGAATCGCATCCGGTCGAGTGCTCCCACCGCAGCAAGTTTAGAGAGCCGCCGCCGTCGACCATGACGCGCCCGACCCATGTATTCTTGATGGTCGAGTCACGACCAAAGCGGTCTTTAGGTCTCGAGCCATACAGGGAGGGCGTCCTCGGAGAGAAGGTGATGGTGGCCCGGCCCACTTGCGGGGCGCTCGGTGGGCCTTCAGCCAGGCGACACAGTAGATGGTTGTGGCGGCTTTGACCTCGCGCTACCGATCGTAAACCGACGAGCCGCCAAAGATGACCTCGATCCGCGCTTCGCCTACCGAACTCCAAATCGAGGTCGTCGTGCTCCGTGCGGCGTTCACCTGTCGATGCTGGTGCGTCATCGCCGGAGCACAGGCGTCTCGCCCGCCCATCATAGAAGGCGTCAACTTGCTTCGCCAAGCCTGCAGTCCGCAGGTCGTGGCGCCCGCCCTATAAACGAGCAAAACTTTGCCGTCATATCGGCGCCCTCGGCCCCTGCGGCACGGCATCGATCCGCGGGGCCAGTCGTTAGCCCTCTTCTTTGGGCCGGTTCTGCGCCTGACGAGGTCGAGGCCGCCCTTGGCGGGGTTTGGAGCCCTCACGAGCCTGGCCTCGGACCTCGAGGACCTCGCGGTGGCCGTCCGCCGATACGACCACCCGCGGCAGACCGCCGCCGCCCCGTCGGTCACGCTTCCGCTTCTTAGCGGTGGTGCCATGGTCGGCACCCCTGGAATTGGACGGGCCGGCCTCTGTTTGGTTTAGACCAAGCTTACCTTGGTCGTAGTCGCGCTTCCAGCGGACTGCGTCGTCCACGTCCGCATATCGCTCCGCCATGCGGAAAAGTTTGTTGACGCTGAGCCTCGAGGTGATCTCCAGGTCTTTAGTGAGGCGCCGGTCGCGGACGCCGAACTTGAATGCCTTGATGACGGCTTCGTCGGAGATGCTCGGAATCAGGTTCCTTGTGCGGATAAACCATTGCACGAAATCACGCAGCGGCTCGTTCTTGCCCTGGATGACACGGTCCAGGTCCTTCTCCCTCCCCGGCCGCTCGTAACAACTCTGAAAGTTGGAGCGGAGGGCGTTCTGGATTTGGCGCCACGACCTGAAGGAACCGGTTTACGGTTGAAAAGCAGTCCTCGCGGCCCGTCCAAGACGGTCGGAGGTAGTTTGCCATCACCACCGGCTCGTCCCCACGGCCAGATTGCGGTCGAGTAGATGGATAAGAACTTCGTCGGGGTTCTTAGTCCCGTCGGCGCTCGATCGAGCGGGCTTAAACCGAGCCGCCACCCGACTGGCGCAGACCGTCGGAATCGCCATGCACCATAGGCGGACGGTCTTGGCCGGGTGTGTTCATCACCGACAAGGTCCTGCGCTGCTACGGATTAGTCAAAGGCTGCCCCGGCGGCCCGACCTTCGGTGGGAACGACCACGGTGCCGGGCGCGGGAATCGCCTGGGAGGTAACGCAAGCGGTCCTGGACCTTACGGCGCCTGGGCGAAACGTCCGGGGAGAGGTCCGCGGACCTGCTGCCGGTCGACTCAGAGTTCGTGTGTCTCGGCTCGGGCCTGGCCCTGCTTGGTGCAGTGCCCGCAGGACGCCGGTGCGCCTGCGTCAAAGCCTCATCCCGAGCAGTGCTCGGGGCCGCCTCTGCAGGGGCGTCCGATGGAGTCTTGTGGTGACGGCGTGACGTGTTGTCATCACTCTTCTGGGAGCGGGTCCCCGAGTGTTGACTTCGGTGCTGCGAAGGTGCGACCTCGGTCGCAGCCCGATCGAGCTCTTCGGCCAGGGCTCGGCCAAAGAGCTCCGACCTCGCCCTATCGGGGTCAGCCATGACCCGGGCGATAGCGCGGAGGCGCTCTCCCGTGAGAGCGAGCCTGGGGGGCCCAGAGGACGTGCTGGCCCTCTCCTGGGCCTCCCACCGGAGGGCGGTTATGGCTTGGTTGATGGCGACGTGCACCATCCGGCGGGCGTCTTCAGGGGTCTGCGGATCACGGTCATCCGCATTTCCCTCCGCGCCTTGGCCATCCGCCATCAGAATGTGCTGCTCGAGGGGCGGCGGCGAAGGCGTAAACAGGGACGCGGAGTCGGAGTCCGCGCCTGAATCCATGCTTGAGGAAAGTCCGTCGATGAAGTGCGCTATGCTCCTGGGTTCTTGATGTTGTTCCTGCGAATAAGCGAAGCAATCGGGCCCCACGGTGGGCGCCCATTCCGACGATCGGGATCGCCGACCGCGAAGAAGTGAGTTAGGGTCTCGGTGATCTGGGACGAGCGGTAACCGCTCAAGCGAAAAGAAATCTGAGACGAGGTTATGGTCGAACAAGGCGACAACGGCGGAGACCGAAATTTATCTTGGTTCGAGCCTGTTGAAGGTAATAGCTCTACTCGATCGCCTTGCGGTGTTTTCTTGGCTAATTTCGAGTACAAGGGTGTTTCTGACTTAAGTTCAGCAATGGCTAAGTCTAAGCTCGAGCTAGGGTTGTTGTGTGTTGTCTTCGTGTCCCCAAAGGATCTGTGTTCCTTGGTTTTATACCTCCTCGACGCATACGGCGGGCTAGATTCGAGGAAGTGGCCTTCGTTCACGTTGAGGGCGTGAGAATCGCTTAGAACTTGTTGTACGCATCCACTCCTGCCCCACGACCCATGCCTTGAGCAACCGTCGGTCAAATGCTTGATCCAAAATCCAAGGGCGGATCGTGGCTTCGAACAAGGGCCCGCCTGAGCTCGAGGTCGAGCGGGGCCGTGCTCGGGTCTAGCGCGCTCTAGGTCGAGCGCCTCGACACGCACCCAGGTCGAGACCGGGGGCCTCCCAAGCTCGGGGGGGGTCCGTTGACCGCGTGCCAGCCGGTCAAAGGACGCCCAGCCCTCGTCAAACATCCACTTAGTCCCAATAATATTATGACCAAATTGAGGCTTAACAAGCTACCAGACCATGTTCCTTTCAAAGTCCTCAAATTTCTCATGCATGACATTGATCCAAGACTCATTTGAGAATGCATGAGAAACATCTATTGGCTCAAAGGAAGAAACAAAGGTAGAGTGAAGACAAGAGAGATAAGCCTAACTTTGAGTGTGTGACACGCTCAAACAGATCACCTACCATATGATTAGGTGGATGACGCTGCTGAATTTGGCGAGGAGGTCCAGAAGTACAAGTGACCTCTACCTTAGGAACAAAAAAGGTAGGAGCAGAGCCACTAGCTGCAAGAGAGATTGAAGTTAAGGACTGGTCTCCTTGAGGTGTAGAGATAGAAATAGGAGGCATCTCAGGTGTAGAGGGGACTAGATCAGATAGAATACTGTCATCTCCATCATCCTCATCCTTTACAAAGATGGTCTCGGAGAAAGAAGAAGAATCTAATATATCTGGTCTAGCTCCTATACTAGCCTCATCAAAGGTTACCTCATATGTCTCTATAATCTTACTCTCTCACAACTCTAGACCCTATAGCTACAAGAAATCAAGTAACCTAGAAAGATACCATTAGATGAACGAGATTCGAACTTATCTAGATTTTTAGACTTTAGAATGAAACACTTGCATTCAAACACACAAAAATGTGCAATAATTGGCTTTCACCCATACCTCAAGTCATATGAAATATGGTGCAAGTGTGCTCTAAAAAAACTCAATTGGACACATAACAAGACGTAGCTATAACTTTAGCCCAAAACTTTCTAGGAGTACTATACTCATCTAACATCATTCTGGTCATGTCCTATTCTTCCTTTTCACTACGCCATTCTGCTGAGGGATGTAAGGAGTGGAGAATTGATGCTCAATACTTGACTCCTTACATAAGCCCTCCAAGTAGGAGTTCTTGAACTCCGTGTCATTGTCACTGCGTATAGCTCATAAGGCACCTAGGAGCTCAATACATAACCTATGGATCAAACCTCTGAAGTGGGTAAAAGACCCATCCTTTTAGGCCATGAAGAACACCGAAGAATATCTCAAAAAATCGTCGACAATGACAAGAACGTATCACTTCTCACCCACTGACTACACTCTAACTGGACCAATAGTGTCCATATGTAAAAGTTATCCTGGTGCATCAGTCATCACAACAGTCACTAGGAGATGAGAAGTAGCAACCATCTTGCCATGTTGGCAAGGAGAACAAACCAAGTCTTTGACCATTTTGAGTTTGGGGCAAACCATGAATGAGATCGTGATTGCTAACTCAGGTCAAATGATTAAAGCCAATATGACTAAGTCTCCTATACCAAAGTGACCAAGTCTCCTATGCCAAAAGAAGAGATCACGGGACTTTGAAGCAACTAGGCAATGGAGAGAATCATTAGAAGAGACAACAAAATCAGCATAAAAGACTTTCCTATACCTAGAAATACTACAAACTAATCCTCCAAAAGAATCAAGAATTCCACAAGTATTACATTTGAAGCTCTCCTCGAAATCATCATCAGTAAGCTGAGAGACAGAAAGCAAATTATATCTCAACTTACTCACTAAGGCAACGTCCTTAAGAATAAAATTATCATTAATGCGAATGGTACCTGTAGTGATGACTCTACCTGACGAAGTGTCCCCAAAGGTGATTAGCTCATCACTAGGGGCATGGCTAAGGAAGAGAACCAACAAGAATCTTTGATCATGTAGCGAGAACAATCTGAGTCTATGATCCAAACTTATTCCTTCCTTGCCCTACGCACCTAACTCAGTGAAAGTGAGAGGTCGATGACTCAGTACTGGGGCGGATAAGAGCAGATCTGGGAAATAAATACTGAGCCACATGACGATCAGAAGTACCAGTCAAAGAAGTAGAAGGCTAAACTCTAACGTCTCTCCGATGTTCAACTCTCACAAATCCAGAAGCAACACCTACAGAAGGTCTAAGAGCTGGAGCTGGGTTGCTTCGCTAATGTGCAAAGTCTTGACCATCCCAGTAGAGCGGCCTAAACTTCCTACTAGTAGATGAAAAATCACGTCACTTATGGTGGAAAATCTAAACATGAGCAGTTCCAAGACAAAAACCAAAATGAACAATCTGAAAACTAAGTCCTGGATACTGTCCAACGATAAAAAACTATCTAGTCTATCTAGGAGCCGTGGGTGCCTTAGGAACACTCAAAGTCTGGGGTTGACCCTGAATACCCCTAAGAGCATGAACACGCTCATGACATTCTATCTTAGCATACCTGAAGCAAAAATTAGCTAAATGTCTATCCTTTTGATAGAAGGTGTAAGAATACTTCGCTTTAACAGAGGCTGAAGCTTCAGGAGGGGCAACCTTCTCATCAGAGATCACACGGACTACACCAGCTGACCTAAACACTATGGTGCTAGACCTAGGAACACCACAATCTCTCCACTCTTGGAAGCGTGCACAATGGTGGGAGGATGTGCCCGAACGTATTTCAAGCAGTTGTTCGAAAATTCGGTACTTGGCGGCGAAATTATGGTCAATATTGCAGTTGGCATCTATAAACGCAATGAATTCAGCCCTTGGTGGCCTGTTTGGTGGCTGGGCTGAAATTACGGGCCTTAGTGGTCCTTGGCAGTCCTTGGCGGGCGTGGCGGCTGGCACAAAATTATGAGAGACCATTTTGATCTACTATTTACATGCCCTGATGACCATGATTGAAAGATTCACGTCGTCGCCCTCAAAATAAGGTACATTAAGTCACTAATATAGTACTTACTACTTAGTTTATTACTTGATTAATTGAGTAGTATGTATTCAAGTATTTTAGTTTAATATTCTACTTTAATATTTGATGCCTTGCAATTTGCAAATAACTAGAAAAGAAAACTAAAAAATTTTATTCATAATAAAATCAATAATATATATGAATTATATTAATTCTCGGCCACCGAGGGTCAAAACGCCGAGACCCGCAATTGCGCCACAAATACGGCCTTGGCGCTTAGCGGTGCCTAACCACCATGAATCTGCCAAGCGAACTCTTGAACACTTATTTCAAGTAGTTAAATCCTAGATCCTTATTGAATCTGTTGATTTTGGACTAGTCTAGAATGAAATTGAGCTTCTTCTTGCCTCTCAGAAACTTCTCAAGAGTGCTCATGAGATACTCACACTCTTGAAAGAGAGGTACATGAAGAACAAGGTAAAGAATAAGATGAAGAGCCAGAAGAGGAAGAATAAATAGCACGTGTATATCTCTCACTATGTACGGCTGCCTCAATTTTAAAAGCCACACAAGAAACGTATAAGATACTAGGTAGGGTTGCGTGCTATTGCACGCCGTGTTGTGTGGGTGTGGGGAAAAATCGATGAAAGAACGTAAACGCGATTTTTAACATATTTTTTACTTTGGAAAACAGCAGAAACCGAGTTACGGGGGAAAAATAGAGAGTTAGAGTTGTAGAAATATGTTATCCGATGAATTATTTAGGAAATATCGGAGACCGAGGTGGAAAACCGAGGTTGGAGAATAGGCTAGAGGGAAAAGGACGTAAAATTATTAGTGATGACAACCTTTTTAGAGGCGCACACATATTTCCAGCGACGAAATTTGTTTTTCTGAGAAAAACGGAGAAAGCACTTAGATGTGATGGCAGCCTTCCTAGAGTTGTACATATATTTCTGGTGGTGAAAACCTTTTTTTCGTGAAAAATGGAGAAAGGATCTAGACGTAGAGAGCGAGGGTCTTTTGTTACGTTTTTTTGAAAAATGGCCTAGGGGACAGTTGGCTTGACCTCTTCCGATTATCGAGCGGTATTATATGGCTAATATTCGCCGTTTTTTGTAGACTGGATCCAGGAAAAATTTGGAATGATGTTTAGGCCTCTCAATGCGATTTTCTAAAGAAATGGATTTTTTTTAATTATATTTGTCGAGAATTTATAGATGAATCGGAAATTGCGTTTAGGTCCTTTTGTCATTTTTTTTATTTAAAAAGAGCGAAATTGTAAATAGACCTTTCCGCCGGTTATTTTGAAAAAGAGACTTGTGGTTTCGTAGATTCGATTCATAAAAAACCTGTGCTAGTTTTTTTTCCATGGTGTGGGATCGTGCGCAACTCAACATATTAGTAATGGCGTCTAAGATGGTTGATTGAGAAGGTGTGGCACGTTATATTATCTGGAAGAAAGTCGTTTGGGAAAACCGTATTCTTAGACAGGTGTTTCTATCGGTTTAGTATATATAAATTGTGTCGGTATGTCTAATGTCTTTGGAAGAGGTGGCGTGTATAGAAGGGTTGGTCGATATTAAATACAGCCGGTAAAGTGGATGTGGGCGATGGGGAGCGGAGGAGGCATTACTTTGGTATGGCGGAAGAGGCTAGGCGAATGAGGCGATGGCGCTGGAATGTGGCAGGCGAAACACCGGGCGTGAGAGAGAGATATAGATATATATATACATATGTGTTAAAATCGTGGGATCGTTCGATCTATGTAGGGATGGAGGTACGGAGAAGCGAAACGAGCTGGATCGGTGTATAGGTAGTTAAGAGGTAGCGATGATCGTCTGGTGTGCTGGTATGTCATCTGTAAGTGGTATTGTGCTCAATGAGTAAAGTCGAATTGCGGATCGACAGTCACCAACGATCGAGGAACCAATCAAGTGGGTAGGAAAATTGTAAAGCGTATAGGTGTATTTGTGAGTGGTTAGAGTAGAGGTAGCGTTAATCTGAAAAGTTCTTGGATTTTACGAGGGATGAAGGAGTTACTCAGACAGCAGGAAAGTTCTAAAATTGATAGCTGTGAACATCGAAGAACGTAGATGTGGGGATGGGTTCTAGGGTCGAGGTTCTGATACAAATGGCATATAAGGTCGAGTGCGTAAAGCGGCGTTGTAATGTATCGTAGATCAGCGGAGGCCGTCGAGGGTTATGTGGTTGTCCTGATATCTTGTGAAGTCGTGGGCAAAAGACGGTATATACATGTCTTTGAATAAGTAGAGAACAAAGAGCTGTTTTGATAGCATCAAGGCGGTTGCTGAAAGAAATACACATGGATGTATTATTAAAGGTAGCATGGTATGTGTGGTGCTATTCGTGTTAGCTGTGTGGTTTTGCATAAGGAACACAGGATGTGGTTAATCAATTTGTTTTGTCGGAGAACAACCTTCTTTTGGTAGGGTGCTTTTCTTGAACAATCTGCAGGAGGTTATTCAGATGTAAGCGGTATATAGTAGTACAGAATAAAATATCAGGCGTAGAGTAATCAGATTTGTAAAGGGGAAGTAAAACCAAACCTATGGATGTCTTGGGTAGAAGGCTGGTCAGCGTCGATACTATGTATGGATCTTTTGAGCGCCCGTTCGAAGTCCAAGCATGGTGAGAGCTGTAGGACAGGAGTGTGTTAGGAAATGTCATGACCTGTGGTAGGAAAAAATTACGGCATATATCTGTAAAGTGAAATAGAACAACAACCTGTTTTGGTTGGGTTGTGGTCTTTAGTGTGGTATCAGAAGGTCACTGTTATTTGTCGTGTGGCAGCATTAAAACAATTGCGAAAAACGAGTGCTTTAAATGTGGGTTTTGGAAAAACAGATCTAGCCGGGTACAAAGGAAGCCTGTTGGGTAGAGTAGTATAAGAAGAATGTGAAATTAGGGAAAAATTAGGACACAGGCATGAGCGTTTTAAATTTTAATACCTTGTTTAGTTTGTCGTGTTCTAATTTTTTTTCTGTATTAAACTTGTTGTGTATTAAATTCTAATATTTTGTAGTGAATCTACAATAATAGTGGTGAAGTGTTGCTAGGATCACGATGGTTGGATTACAATTGTCATAGACAAAATGTAATCTAGGCGATTAGGTAAACTTGGTATGAAAGGAAGATGAGCTGGGTATGGTAGCGTAACAATTACGCAACAACGAGTGGTAAAGTTAGGAAGCGGGTATGAGGGTTGTAAATTTTAATACCTAGTATGATCTGTTGTTGTTTGTTTTTTTCGGGCTAAATCATTACGAATTAAATTTTAACATTTTGCGAGGAATCAAGGGTAATAGCGGTGGAGTGTTGTTAAGGTTATGACGTCGGATTATGTTTGGTATAGACAAAATTTAATCTAGGTTAATTAGGGCATGTCAAGCGTGATCATTTGTTAAATTTAACGGAGAACAAATTAGACATAACGTAAGTATATATAAAAGCGGCAAAATTCAATGTAGAACAAATTAGATAAAGTTAGATTGGGCTAAGTATATCTTGTAGGGAATCAAGAATAATATTATTGAAGTGTTGCTAAGATAATGATTGTATTATGTTTGTCATAGAGAAAAAATTTTTTTTGATGCGTAGTCAAGATGCACATATAAAAAGCGGGGAAAATTTAGGATGGTTGAATGGGCGGACGCTGTTGTGAGGGTGAAGCGAAAGGAAATTGTTAGGATGAGTAATACAATGTAAGCCAAAGGTTAGGATTGGAGTGCATACCTCTGTAGAGAGGGTCATAGGTGGTGGATCATGAGTCTTTGGGTGTTAGCGGTGGCGATGTGTCAGACGCTCTGTGGAGTCTGCGGTTCTCCGTGAGACGAAGGTGCTTGTATATTGTCGCCATGCTTGGTAGGAGAGGTTTCATAGGATGCGATGGGATTCACTTTGGATTTATCGATTGAGAAGCATCGGCGTTGGTGATAAGCGGTGATGGCTGTTTGGATATGATTGGTTGAGGAAGCCGAGGTGTTTACGGGTTGTTAAGACAATCGGCGGGAAGAGGTTTAAGTGTATATTCTAGTTGTGGGGTGCGGAAGTGGATGGTGAGGGAAGCAATGCGGTGAAATGGAGTCAACTTTGGTATGAGATTTTGGTGCATTGGAGGGCACGGCGTGTGTGAAACTTTTAGAGTGTATTGTCTTAGTAGAGGCTGATTATCGTGGTGGAATGAAGTCTTCTATACCTTGGCCATTTGTGACAAGTGGACCGATTGGGCAGCCTAGGAGTTGTTGTCCAATGTCGACAAAGAATATGAATTCAGTTTGTGTGGCGTCTGGGTTGTGGGCGTCTGTTGGATCAATACCCTCAATGGTGATCACGATATCTGTAAGGGAATAACGAGATGGGAAGGCGTGAAGATCAGCGGAACACATACGCAGTGAGCAGGATGTTGGAGGGTAAAAAGCAAGCCTTGCGTTAGCCGTGGTGAGGCCACACTTAGAGCACCGCAAGATTCACCCTTATGCGTTCTTTGTTTTTTTGCACAGTCACACGCTAGGTACCACCATGGTTGACACGAGCTAGCCCTTTGATAACAACGGTTAGATTATAGATGTTTCCTGAGCGATAAGCGTGAAAAGTGTGATGAAATAGGTAAAGGTGGGAGACAAATCGATCACCATTTACCACAGATTAGAAATAGGTGTAAAACTCACAAAGACATCATGTGGGTTCAAATCATGAATCTCTGGGCTAGCGTTGATCAGCGGCTTCGCATAAGCGATTGTCGATCCATTTAACGATGCAGGAGCCGATGTATACCTAAGTAATTGGCAAATGCAAGAGGAGTATAGACGCATATGCGTTTGTGTGCTATCTGAAAGCCGAGTATGTATCCTAAAGTTAATGCCAAGCGGAGTAAAACATGTGAGCGAATGATACACGTATATAAATGTATTGCAATGTAGATAATTCTGCCGACAAAAAAGGTGAAAGGGACTATGTGGTATTTGTGAATTCCCGGATGTAAGATATGAAGTAGTTGTTCATGCTATAGAATAAAAAGTGTCGATCCGAGATAGGGAGCATAGTCACCGTATTGCTATATGTATGATACAACGGTATGTGTATGGGATATCGTGAAAAGGCTCACATTGCTTGTGAGTAAAGCCTCTGGGAGAGGTGGATCTTTGTACCATCTACAAATAGTGCTTCCTGAGAGAGAGTTGGCCTAAAATGGAGAAAGCTTGAGTTGACGAGCATAGGCAATACGGTAGAGAGCGAGAAGGAAAAGCAGCCTTAAAAATCTAATATACATCAATCGCGAACCAATAGAATAGAAAGGAAGTTATGTATATACCTTCACGTAACTTAACTAATAGGCCAACCAACAGCAAAACAACCGGAGCACGATGGGATTCGGCTTGTATTGCTTCGGCATCAAACTGAAGCGCATGCGATCCCCATAATGTGACATCTGCATTTTCACTATTTATAAAGGGAAAGGATGTATTAGTATATATGGGAATAGCCATGATAGGATAGTAGAGATGAAAATATATATAGTGGGAAATAGCGACTATAATATTACGGTATGATAACTATGCGAGCTATTCCATTGCGTAATTGATACAATGTGGTGTGTAAGAACCTGTACCTTCCGTCGCTGATCTGGATGTTTCGGATTGGTTTGGGCGGACCTTTGACATTTACATCTTTTGTGTGGGAGATAGATGTGATGATGCCTATAGTATCTAAGAGGAGGTAGCAACCAGCGCTAATCATGGGGAAAAAAGGCAAAAACATTTAAAGGTGTTGGCTAATTGTGTGTCACGAGGCAGCGGTAAGTACCTGATAGCAGTAATCTGTTATTCACCCTTGTCTTGAGGATGGCGAACGATGCTAGGGCACATGCATACATTGGGAACCCGTCAGGAATAGGAGAGACCTCGAAAACCTTGGTGTATGCAGTGAATCTAGCCATAAGGGCATTGTCAACCGGTCGATAGTTGGGGCGTGCATCAGTAACTTCGAAGAACTGCACAAAGTATATGGAATCCTCTTTTAAGAGTGGTGCAAAATGTGGGACATGTCGTTCTGGTATTTGTGCATCCATGACGGTACCCTGTAAATAAGAAACTGTTGCATTTAGGGCAAGCGATATAACCGAATCAGCGAAAAGAAGTAATCAATGTCAGTTGATTAACCTGCTCATCAAGAAAAACAAGGTCAAGTCGTAGTATTTTTTGAGGTTTGTTTTCGTCAATGTATTCGGAGAACCGTGTCACTCTGACACGAATGCACCATCGGTGTGAGTCCCGGTGATGTTCTTGAGCAAAGTGTAGTCCATCGCATAGGGAAAATCATCGGTTAACGAATATGTAGAAAAGTGTAGCCACAACGGTAAAATCTTGAGGTTACAAAGGAATTACTTAGTTTGAAAGGAATGACATGCAACATAATACTCGATATAGATATTTAAACCCGAGAGAAGGTAGAAGCGAAGAGCATTGTGGACATCCATGGTCGAGAAGAAGATCATATCTTGGCGTCGATAAATAAATATACATAATCCTTGATTCCAAAGCTATCTTTGCGGTGTGGTGGTATGCATAGGTATAGCTAAAGGTGCGAATTGAATTCGTGATACACAACATTTTTGTAGTCGAACCGGTAGTTCCATCTTCATTTTCAATGAGCACTGCTAACCCTTTTCTCGAAGTGACCCTTGAGAGAGCAACATATAGCTGGCCATGAGTGAAAGGATGGTTTCTGAGGTAAACGCCTACCTTGTTCAGAGTTTGTCCCTAGCATTTATTTATGGTCATAGCATAGGAGAGACGAATTGGGAATTGGCGGCGCATCAAAGTGAATGGCCATTTTGTGCTTGTTCCATGAAGGATAATCGTGGTATACATACGGCTGTCAATATGTGATCCGTCATGATTTTACCTTCTAGAACACGATCACCAAGCCTTGTTAACGATGGCGAGTACCATTACATAGCCCCAAACTTTGGTTGATATTTCTAAGAAGCACAATAGGACTACCAATCTTTAGACACGACTTATCTTTGCGGAAATTATTTATGGTAATGGAATGAAGGAATTGGGAGGATATAAAACATCAATGTCAACAGGTTGTTCATTTGTATTAGCAATCGTATCATAACTAAGGTAGTCCCTAACATCCCCTGGTGCTTGCACAAGCATAAAGTCATTGAGTTCATCAACAATAGAATTGGTAGGACAGACAACTGCCCGCTGAGCTAGGTAAACTGGATCATCGTAATTTACATGGAAATTATCGTATACGAAATCAGTTATAGCCATGACATTGGAACAACTTGGTTTCAATAGAAGTTCGTGAGGAATATCAATCCATGATTGGTCCGAACTACCCGGTTGGCAATGAGTGGGGACACGGCCTTCTCCTACGTCAAGGAGCCAACGGCTGAAACGTTGCATATCTGTTTTTTCCTCCACAGGCAAAGAGGGGTTGAGCAACCGCATATTGATGGTTAGACGTAATATGTCAACAAATTTCCAAAGCGGTGATCTAATAATGGAAGCCGCAATTATATCTGCGCGTGTGCCGCCTTCAATAACAGGCAATACCTGTCTGAAGTCACCGCCTAACAATAGCGGTTTCCCACCGAATGGCTTGTCGGCGTTTGCTGGGTTGTCAACAGATAAGATGTCGCGTAATGTACGATCAACGACTTGAAACATAATCATGTGTCATGGGAGCTTCATCCCATAGAATTAAAGTGGTTTTAGCTATTAATTCTCCAAGAAGAGTACCTCTTCGATATTGCACATGCTCTGTCATGTATATCAAGTGGAATGCGAAACTGGAATGAGCGGTTCGACCACCGAGTAATAGCAAAGATCGACCCAGGGCGATGCTACTGGCGAGGATAATCGCCCTCGATCTTAATCTAAGAATAACGGCGTTCCACAAAAATGTTTTACGGTGCCTCCGTGACCGGAAATAAAAATAAACACTTTGTATTTTCTATTAGAGGCGAGAGATCAACAGTATCATATATAATATTTGTTCATCATTGAGCCAGCACACATAAATTTGGCCTCTGCGACTAATTCTTCTTTGTCATAGGATAATTCTTGAGAATTAATCATTGCCAATTTCATGGTTCGATGATTCTAATGGTAACGGCAATCCATATGATGACATCGATAATCCATTGGCAGAGAACATCATATCTAGCTCTTTCAATAATTTGTTTTTTAATATATGGTCAGGCACATAGGTGCAGCGAGCTTCGACGGAGTGGCGAAGACTATACGCAATGTAAATCGCTCATGTACCTCCGGTATTTCGAACAAGCTGTGAGAATCAACGACTTGAGAATCGCCAATATCGCCATAAGCAAGCTACTTGGTGATATGAGGTGGCCCATATAATGGCTTCTTCAAATAAAGAAACCCATTGATATCATCACCTACCGATCCACGTGCTCGACATGCTTCATGATAGTGGGATATAGAATGCCTTGGTATGTTCGAACATCTTCATACGACATAGCCCCACGAGCAGTCATTAGCGACAGATACATAAGTAGAAAGCGTCGCTTTGCCGTGGGATGGATATGGCGTAGCCTACCAAGCTTAGTCCCTCTTTTCTCTTTGTCCGAGGTTTTGTTTGAGTTGTTCCATGTCCATTTAGTGGGGAACTCACTGTCGTCAACTCTCGGTGATGGACATCTTTGGTTGACAACAAACCATTCAGTGAGCATAGTCCTGCTAGAGTCACTATCTTCAACAATATCGGCTAGATCAACTTCCTCGTGATACGTAAGGATATGCATGCCTGGCATATGAACAAATAGTCGTTCTACAGCTGGCATTCTACCATGGATATCAAACCCAAAAATTCTCCAATTTGCTTCACATGCTGATAGGTACCGTGATCTAATATACTCGGCTATTTCATCGCTACCATCACTTGGATCGATTGGACTGACGCGTTATACGTGTTGCAAAGCGACCCGAGCTAGACGGTATTTCCTGGTTGCGCACAACCTCTGATGGCCTGGTTGTTGAGCTAGGAATTGACAAAATGCCAGCATCTACACGACGTGTGTCACACTGCGGCGGTGCATCTCTATGGTCATTACCAACCGTGTGTAAAGACATTATCACAGAATCATGGCCTTTTGTTATGTATTTGAAGAGATATTTGACAAGATATGTCTTATTACACTATTCAACATTTATATGGGCTTGAAATTTTTTTAGTAGAGGAAGGTTATGAGGAACAACCCATCTATTATCGAGTCTTATCCCTTGTTTAAGAACAAATCTTCCATCGTCATGGCGCCGATAAAGAGGATACCCATCCTGATCAAGCATTGTTTCTGAACGAAATGTCTTAGGGTATCGCTTTGAACACCGACCATCTTTCATACATGGGCATCTAGGGTTAAGGTCACCGCATGGGCCATGAATCATGAATTCTTCAACGAGAGCATAACCTAATGGATCAGCAGCTATGTCTGGCAACTCTGCAGAAATGAAGCCATCAATGAAAGAAGGCGAAGGATCTCGATCGGACATAGCTAACCATATAAGTATATGAACATGCGGGAGGCCTCTCTTTTGGAATTCAACTGTATAGACAACTGTATGGGAAACAATGAAGGAATTAGTATGTGCAAGACGAAGAGAAGATGTCTAGGCATTTGTAAGCTAATAGAGAAATGAGGGCCACCTGCACGGGTAGGGCCGAATGATGTGCCATCTTTAATATCACCAATGAATTCCTGGAGTTTCATATGGTAAACACGCGTTATCATGTCCGAACGATCGCAGGCTCTCTGACCTGGTTCGAACGAAAGCGCGGCAGATATCTCTGGCCACTTGGGATTACACGTGAATGTGGTAAACAACTGAGGTGGACCATAAGCTCGGCAAATGGCGATAGAGTCATGATAATTTTGTATCATATATCTCTTACTACCAATAAAGCTGGCTGGCAATAATGTTTTGATACCGACATCTTTTCCCACACTGTTTCCTCTACCAACAGCATCCGATATGCCCTGGTAAGTCTCGGACCTCAGCCTATCTTGATTATAGAAATGGAAAGACAACCGGCTTGCCTCGATGCATGAATATGCGTTAACCGTGATCTGATCCGAGAGTCTTCCACAACAAGTGAAAGGGTTGGGCTCACCTTTCCGGTAATGGCATTCATAGCAGTAGAACTCCAACATAGACGCGTTCTGACGGCTAATAGGAGGCTGGTCATCGACGTCTTTCAATTTGATTCCCAAATGGAACCCCTTGTCTCCATATGGGAAGAGAAGCGGGTATTGCAGGGCCATAAGAAGTGGATGAACCGGTGAAATGCGTTTTAAACCCGTAGATCGCGACTCAACCAACACATCGAATCTGCATGCTTCAACAGAAATACCACCAACTACCAATCCGGCTAACTCAGACACCACTGGTAGGCTATACTGCTAGCCATCTATCTTATGCGGTCCAACCAGCCTGATGGCAACCTCTGGTGACTCAGGTGATAGCAGCCTATCACGGGCAAGCCTAAATTGCTGCACAATAGGGTTGCAAACATCTAACATAGATATTAATGTTTCGACAATAGTCGGATCAAGCTGATCAATGGAAGGCGTATCTGGCTGAAATGTATCCAATCGATTTCTTAACTCATTCGCTGTGTCATAAATATATAACTGAGCATATTCCGGGCGTCTACCGGCGTCAGGCAACAAAGATCCAATACGGTGATGAACAACTCCGTTAATCAAAAATACATAAGGGCCAACGCGGTATTAATAGTTCGTCACATTGACACCAAGGAAGCAAAGAGAAAAGCGAATTGTAATGGCGTATAAGGCGCATAAAGTTGGCAGATCGTGGGCCACCATCAAAACGAATAAGATCCTTTAGAATAGGTGGGAATGGCTTGTGAGGAGGGAGGCGAGCACGCCTCCCGGCGAGAGCACAGAGACTATCGCCCTTGGGCACATGAGCTCTGATAGGCAACACGCTCTTGATACCAGAATAACGCACCGCATTTGCCGCATGTATAATCAGGGCCTCCATAAAACGAACGGTGTGGGTAGGATGCTACAGCAAGACAGCAAGAAGAACAATGGCAGCATTAGGCGTAGCAAGAAGAACAATGGCACCATTAGGCGCGGACATAGACAGCTGATAAGAAAAAGAACAATTGCAAAAGGCAAAGAAAGGCGAAAATACCTTTTAGTAAGTCAATATAATCCGCCGTTAAGGAAGAATCAGATGAGACAGCAGGGCCACGGTGGACGTAAGCTATGAGCGTGTTCGACAGAGGGGAAAGGTAGCAGGCAAACGCATACAAAAAGTGATAAGGCAAACAGATCAAGGATTATCTGAACGGGAATTAATCAGTGGGCAAGAGAGAGCTAAAGCGGTGGAACCTGTCCTTGCAAGGGCTCTGCGTACATTAGCGGCACGCCTGCTCGCCCTGTTCCGACGACTAACAGCAGGCGACGAGAGGGATACAAGCGCGTTCCTAAGGGCGGGTATAACAAGCGCTAAGCAAACAAACCAACACGTTGAATATACAAAAGCAGGGAAGGCGGCAAAGAATGGGCAAGGATCGGTTTGTATGGGCAACCAAACAAGGCATCCGAGAATCGAGAGCACCAAGCGGCATGAGCAAGCGAAAAGCATGAGCAAGGCGGTGGCATGGCACAGCAAATATAGGTCGACCAACAAATCAACAATAATAATAGGTTCAACGATGCGGGAAAAGAAAACACCGAGCAGCGAAGCAGAAGATTACGCACCTACAGATGGGCCCGAAATCACCAACGGCGATATGGTGCTCGGACCAAGGAGGGAGCTCGATGATGGAACAGACGTATCCATATATAATAATGAGCCCCTCCGTTTTTCTACAGGTAATGATGCAACACAGGCATATCGGCGTCCATGGAGATATAAACGATACAGCACACAAAAAAAGAACGTCAGAAGTGGAGCCGCAACCACCGAGCCTGCATAAGATCACGTAAACAACAGCTAAACCAACGACTCCGGGCAAAACAACGATCCGGCACAACCAGGATGGCGAGGCGGTAACTAACGATCTGCCACCGACTAATCGAAACAAATTCGCACACAACGAGGAGAACGATCTGGCACCGACCAATCGAAACAAATTCGCATATAATCAGAGGCCGAACTGGCAACGAAGTATTTGGCACCAAACAAATGAAATAAGCAGGACATAAGCTAGGCAAAACGAAAAGGCCGTAAGCAGCAGGACGGCAAAAACTCAAGTATTCACTTGCCTTGGTTCTCTACGTGAGAAAGCTGGCCGCCCAGACTGACAAGCGGGTCGCAGGTGAACCAGAAGGATCTACACTGAAACACAAGCAAGCGATGCTTGACAAAAAGCGAGCAAGGCAAATCAATGACTGCGATACTATCTATTCCATCTATTCTACCTATCTATCTATTCTATCCATTCTATTCTATCTATCCGATCCTTTTTACTATCTGTATTATCTTTTCTTAATCATCTGTGCACACATCTCTCTCTATACATGGCGTATGTATACATATTATCTTTTCTTAATGACACGTGCACATCTCTCTCTCTATACATAAGCGTGTGCACATGTGTATGTATACACGGCACAGAACAAGGCAAATCACGCTGTGATACTATCTATTCTGTCTATTCTACCTATCTATCTATTCTATCCATTCTATTCTATCTATCTATCTGATCTTTTTTTACTATCTGTATTATCTTGTCTTAACCATCTGTGCACACATATCTCTCTCTTTATACATGAGCGTATGTATCTGTATTACCTTTTCTTAATCATCTGTGTACACATATCTTTCTCTCTATACATAAGCGTATGTACATGTGTACGTATACATGACACAGAACAAGGCAAATCACGCTGCGATAGATATTCTGTCTATTCTACCTATCTATCTATTCTATCCACTCTATTCTATCGACCTATCTGATCTTTTTTTACTATCTGTATTACCTTTTCTTAATCATCTGTGCACACATATCTCTCTCTCTATACATGAGCGTATGTATCTCTATTATCTTTTCTTAATCATCTGTGCACACATATCTCTCTCTATACATAAGCGTATGTATATGTGTGCGTATACGCACGTAAGCGGAGACAACGTACGCGATCAACCCGAATCGACGACGCACGCGATGAACCCGAAGCGGTGAGGGCGACGAGCGGCGATACGACAACCTGCAACGAAGGAGCAAACCCGGTAGAGTTAGGGAAAATACCGAAGCATCGAAGAAAGATCGTGGAGAAAGCAAAGAAGATAAAAAAGAGCGGTAGAAGCAACGAAAAACTAAATGCAAAAGAGGAATAAAGAGGAGAGAACAGGGAAAGGGCGTGGGGAATCGCAGAGGGACACTGCCGAGGAGGTGCAGGGAACAAACGCGCAAGGAAGAAGACGGCGATAACCCCGAACCGACGCCGAGCGTCCTGGACGCCGAGCGAGGACGGAGACCGCGAGGGGGGGCGCAAGAACCAAGACGGGCCGAGGCCTCTAGAAGACGCTACCAAAAGCGCGAAACGCATTCCAGGGAACGCTACCAGGGAAAAGCGGCGCGCAACGGCAGGCGCTCGGCGGTGAAGGAGCGGCAGGAGCCGGTCGCCGCTTTCGATTCGGAAGCGCTCTGGGGGCTCGGAGGCCAGGCGACATTATATAGTAGATATTCCTAATCTTAGCACTCTGGTCTCTACCTTCTTCCTAAGCTCCTATGGATCCTATCCATATCCCCCTTAATCTCAGCACATCTAGCACAAGCAACTTGTAACTTAGCTAGTAGATCTTTAGTAAGTTCAGCACACTTGATATTCAAAATATCATTGTCAAGTTTTAGTTCCCTACAGCTCTCACATGAGCTAACTAGATCCTTAGAAGTAAATTGTTTAAATTCTTCATTTCTAACAGAAAGCTTCCTAAGGTGAAGAGTCATGGCATCAATTTTAGCTAGCAACTTAGAGTAATTGTCACAAGAAGCACATGTAGAAGCATGAAGAAGACTAGCATCAACAGGAATAGCATCAGTAGTATTCAAGCTAGCATTCTTCACTTTAAAAACCTCAACCTCAGAAAGCACACTATCATGTAAGGTTCTTAAATTCTCCAACTCCATAAGCAAGGCATCACAGGAGGGTCTAGATCTAACTGAAGCAAGCTCCAATGATAAACTACCTACTTCTTTCTTAAGCTTCGAACATCTAGCTCTATCCCTAGCACGAATTTTTCTATCTTGTAGAAAGCATTATTGAGCTCATCATAGAAAGGTACCTCATTAGACTCACTGTAGAGGTCATCTTCGCTAATACCGTTCTTGTTGGCCATGAAGCACATGCCGGTGAAATCATCACTACCCTTGGTCTTCTCTTGCGGATCATCCTCTCCTTCATCATTGTTCCATGTCTCGGTGTCGGAGAAGAAGATGTTGTGAAGCATGGCGATGACGCGATGGAAGAGCTTCTTGTTCTTAAAAAAGTTACTGTACTTCTTCTCATGTGCGGGATTACGAACTGGAGCTTTCTTGTTGTGATTCTTGTCAGTGTGATCATTCTTATTTGCATCGCTATAGTCATTCTTGCCCTTCTCCAGTTTGAGACAGTTTGCCCAAATGTGGTTGGGGCCACCACACTCAAAGCAGGTGATGAAACCACCTCTCTTCCTCTCTCACCTTCTTGTATGCATGGAAAAATTTTCTGGCTAGGAAAGCAAGCTCATTTTCTAGAAAACTCTCCAGATGCTCATCACTCATCTCACAGAGAGCCAAGGGGGAAGCACCAAAAGAAATCTTAGAAGTGGTGGGATCGGTGACCAAGGCCATCAACTGTAACTTCGTCTTGCGAGAGACGACGCCAATCTCATGTCAAGAGTCAGAGTCAACAGGTCTGTGATGTCCTTGATGGAGGTCACTTTCATCTCCTAAACATAAAGATCGAGTGTCGTAAGAAAATACCGAGCATTCTTCGAGTTAGAGTATGTGCATGGTGCCAACTGCTCGAAAACCACTTAGGATCTTAGTGAAACTCCCAAAATACTCGTCCAAGGACTCTTTAGCATGCTGCTCAAACTTGTTGTAGTCACGCTTGAACTGGTCTTGCTTCACCGTCTTGATCTGAGTGGTTCTCTTACGGTAAGTATTGAGGGTTACCCAGATTTGGTGGGCAGATTGCAGATTAGAGATCCTGTCATACTCACTACGGCCAAGGTCTTGTATGAGGATATTTCTTGCCTTAGTATCTGCCTCAACATTAACCATATTTGTGGCATTAACGTTTTCATCGACATGAACCTCATACAGGAGTTTCACCTTATGTCAGATCAAAAATCCCTGAGCAATGATGTATAACTCTATTATGGATTTCCAAAAAGGATAATTCACCCTAGATAATATTGGAGGCTTGGTGAAATATTTATTCATCGCTATGACTCTTGAGACCAGTCAAGATCTAGAAAGAGCAAAATCGAACTCTGATACCAATTGAAAGACTGAAAGTGCGACTAGAGGAGGTGAATAGGAGCCAAATAAAAAACTTCCCTCGAAGAACCAAGGCAAAGCCCCAAGAGATCAAATGGAAGCGAAAAAAATTAGTTTTTAGATAACTCAATCCGGAATCGGCACTACCACCGTGTAGGGGACGGTACTACCGTAATGAACAGTAAAATCATGGGTGAACAGTAAAATTATCATGAGTTCAAGACCATAAATCCATGCAATTTTTGATTGGCTGATCCGATACTCAAGAAACTTCGTAAGCACCTACTTTTCTACAGATGTCAGGAACTTATTTCAACCTTTAATCATAAAGATTGACGTCAAAATTCTGACCTTTTTCAAGTTTAGTTAAGATTGCACCAAAATCGGATCAAATACAAAATCTTCACCCTGTGCATACTCAACACTAATAAAACTAATGGTAAACAACTCCAAATTAACGACACAAAGCAAAGCAAAGAAGAGAGAGAGAGAGAGCAGGTTACAAGGGTAAAAGAATGCTTCTTGAGACGAGGAAGACGATCTCCTATACCTGCTTGCAGTGGTGTGCGTAAGAAAAAAAATATATAGGATGCTTGGTATAAATACGCTTCCTTACGTTTATGATAGACGACCGTTGCAATATTTTGAAGACTATGGAAAAAGAAAACTATAGAACTAATAAAGAAAGTCACGACAGTCGAAACTAGTACTCCCGCTTCGCGCCTTCTCCCCGCGAACGTCAGCTTGACATGCATTTGACATCGCATACTACTAGTATTAACCTTTTCGGTATTGGCTTTAGTCAATCAGTCGTGTGGTTTGACTTTGCCGGCCACGATAATTTTGTCAATTCAAAGCCTCCCATTTGGAATACCCCCGGGCGTTTCTACTTTTTACTTACCTGCAATCTTCACCATCCCCACTATATGCCTTCTTTTTTAAAAGGCGTGGAATTCCTCCATCCGGCTACAAAGTAATATCGTTTTGGATATCATATGGTTTTCAAAATACAAAATCTACCATTAATTTCTATATTACTCTCTTTCATAAATATATATTATTGGGTTAATTGGATATATGCCACTGCAGGAACCGGTTATTCGAGATTTGCCATCGTTCCTTTGCTTTTTCGATATATGCCATTACGAAACCGTACTTATTCGAAATATGCCACCGCTCGCGACATGTGTCCCGTCCGGTCAAACCGAGCGCAGGACTCAGCCACTTCGAACGATTTTGCCCCTCCGGACTTCTGAATTTCTACATTTAATTTAAGGCTAAAATGGTATTAATATTTTATGAAAATTTTTATCAAGATCTGAAATAGTATTATTAATCTTACATAAAATTTTGAAAATTTTATCTTTTATATTTAAATTTTAAAAATTCTGACATTGCTATTTTCCTATTTTGAACTTTATTTGTTTTCTATTTTTGAATTTCCAAAAGTTTCAAATGTAAGTTTTAATTTTTTATATTTTTACCAGAGGTAGATGAGGATCTCAGGTCACCAAGGTAAAAATCTTAGTTTCAGATCTTCTTTGGAGATTTCTACAAAATTTTGACAAGACTTTGATGCGGAGGGGCAAAATCGTCTGAATTGCGCTCGGTTTGACCGGACGGGACACGTGTCGCGAGCGGTGGCATATTTCGAAAAAGCACGATTTCATAATGGCATATATCGAAAAAGCAAAGGAACGATGGCAAATCTCGAATAATCGGTTCCTGCAGTGGTATATATCCAATTAACCCTATATTATTTTAGACAAAGACACTGTATCCAAAACACAACTTTGACTATTAAATTCTATTATAATATATTTACAAAATCTAATAAAATTATAATATTATAAAAATATTTTTTGAGACAAATCTACCATATGATTTTAATGTATCTAATTTAAATATTTAAAAAATTAATAGTCAAAGTTTTAAAAATTTGACAACACCTATGTACAAGATAATATGTATTTGTGACCGGAGGGAATAATGTATTTATAAAACCTACTAAAATTATACTTTTATGAAAGTTCCTTTTAAGTCAAATCTATACATATCATTTTCATATGTTCAATCTAAATATTAAAAAGATATCATCAATAGCTAAAATTTATAAAATTTAATTGCACATATCGTAAAAAATATATTATTTTCGGACTGAAGGGTCCAAGGGAGTATTCGCGTCGAAACTTCATGGCTATGTCACTCTGTCTCCATGGCGAGTAGAACTATGGAAGGTGGTCATGTGGGTTGACTTCGCCCCCATCAGATTTGTGCTTGCCAGAGACAAGGCACCCGGCCAGCCGCCTCCGCCTATTACTTAGAACTTCAGCTCCCTTCTGCCTCTTTGCTCACTGCATGTTCTGGTATTTGTTGAATCACATTTTTCTCAATTGTTGCAAGAAGTTAATAATTTTGTTGCACTGACTTCAAAAAAAATTACAGCGAGAGGTATTGTTGTAAGGGCAATCCCAATGGGATGACTAGGATAGTTTCTATAGCATTAATTAGGTTGTCATGTAAGCAAAATGGTGATGTGGAGGTAGAGTTAATGATGAAAGAGAAGGAAACCATTTCTACACAAGTACCAAGAAAAGGAAAAAGGGGATTGGGTGAGAAAATAAGAGAAAAGAGGAGATTGGATGAGAGTTTATTTTGAAGAAACTATCCATTAGAAGCATAATTTCTACATGTAGTGTCTAGATGACATGGAAGTTATAGAAACTATATGCATTGGGACTGCCCTAATGTTGTCTCATGTTTTTCACAATGTTGCACATAAGATGAATTGTTGTGGGTGTTATGTTACAATTGGTTTGTTACAACCGAAAGAATTTTTTTTGCAAGCTCAGAGATAGTTATTTCACTTTCACAATTCTTAGTTGCAGTGGGGTATGCTGCTATCAATTAGAGGATTTTTATCCTTTTGTAAGATGATGATTTGGTTTGGAATTTTGGAATTTTTTCTCAAGATTTTAATTGTAGTTATGCTTTGTTGTACGCTCAAAATCAAAATGTTTCGTGAGTTAATAACAATTGTTGTATGGGGGACCTTAAATTTTTTTTGTTGTAATCTACTGATTTTTATTGCAATTCACTTTGCACTTTGTTGCAATCAGGGGCAATATGTTGCGCATGTCCGAGAAAGAGATTTGATAGTGTGTAATGAGTATATTTGTGAAGATCCAACGACAGATAGGACGTATGATGGGAAAGCTCATATCGTATATCTGATCCTAGTAGCTCCTTTAAATATAGCATTGATCTTGATGACCTAACCTTATATGAGTTTTGCTCACGCTTGGAGCCACATGTCATTGAGATAACGAGTAGCACTTCTTGAAGTGCTAACGAATGGAGTGGTATATTTTAAATTCCCCCAATAAATTAAAACTACGGCAAGCATCTGTAATCTTAGTAATGTGAGCTGAACATGCCGTTAGTTTATATGAATATAAGAAACATACGAAGCAAATCTCTACTATATAAAGTAAGAGTTTTTTCCCACGTCACTTCATCAAAATTACCCACCTTTGCCACTGCTCTTTAATTACTCACCTTTGCCCGCATTACTTCATCGAAATCACCCACATTTGCCACTGCGCTTTAATTACCCATCTTTACCCACATCACTTCATCAAAATTACCCATCTTTGCCACTGCTCTTTAATTACCAATCTTTGTCACTGTTAGTGCTCTTTGCAAATAAACTTTTTATCGTAAATTGAATTTCCGTTGCAACGTACGGGCACATGGCTAGTAAGATTAATGTGCAAGTTTTTGATCATCTGGGGAAAGATCTTGCTACCTAGCAAGTGGACATACTGCACTAGTAGAAAGAGATCTTCGAGACACCCCATGCATGAGCAGCGAAAAATTAACCCCTGCCTAAAATCTTTAGAAATGCATGTCACCTTCATGGACACCACCAACCCATTACTCATGTCTGGAATCTGATTTCAACAGGCAAAAGAAGGCCACTACAAAACATGTGGTATTACCAAACTCAGTGGTAACTTGCACCATGATGAATGTCACCAACCCAAAAACACTCAAAACTCCTATATATAAACACAGCTGAGCCATGCATGATGCAAACCACAAACTACATTACATTACATTGCACCAGAAACATCAAGCTAAGTCAACATGGCACCAAGAGCAGCCTCTACTCATGTAGAAGTTGTCATCAAGACGTCATACCTCGTGGCCTTCGCCGTTGCGTTGCTCTCGCCTTGCTGCATCGCCTCCTCGAGGTCACTCTTGATCTCCTCGTATGCCGATGCACCGGAAGGCGGCCAGGCCGCCGCCCCGGGGCCGTCGCCGACGCTCACCGCACAGCCGCCATTGCTCGAACCGGCGGTGCTCGAGCCGCCAACTGCGGCTGCGCCGGTGCAATCGCCGCAGCCAGCGGTTGTCGACGAAGCACCGCCGCCGATGAAGGGCAACGGCCATGCGAAGAGCAAGCACCACGAGAAGGCGCCACCACCCAAGCACCACGCGAAGAAGCCGCCCAAGCACCACGGGCACGGCCACCACGCTCCACCGGCGGACCTTTCGCCGCCGGCGCCACCGCCAGAGCCGTACGGCGGTCAGCCCCCGGTTGCACCTGCGGCGGAGAGCCCCCACGGACAGAACCCGGCTTGGCCGTTCCCGTGGCCACGTCCGGGCAACCAGTGGCCTCCGCTCCCGCCGTTCCACCCGCCGCCGACACCCGCATGGCCGAATCCAGGCAACAAGTGGCCACCACTCCCTCCGTTCCACCCGCCGCCGATCCCGGCTTGGCCGCACCCCGGCAACAAGTGGCCGCCGCTGCCGCCGTTCCCGTTCCACCCACCTCCATTCCCGGCGTGGCCACAGCCGGAACCAGGCAAGCAGTGGCCGCCGCTGCCGCCGTTCCCGTTCCACCCACCGCCATTCCCGGCGTGGCCACATCCGGAACCAGGCAAGCAGTGGCCGCATCCAGGGGGCAACCAGTGGCCGCCGGCCCCGTCCTTCCACGGGAACGACGTCCCGGCGACGACGCAGAACCCCAAGGAAGAAGGCCCACCGCCGGTTCCCGCGCACAACTGATCTTGCATGCCCTCCTCAAGGAAGGAAAGCAAAGCTTCATCAATTGATAGATCTACACATTAGTACCTCTACTACGACGAGAGGAGTTAGCGAATAAATTTGCTTCGTTGCAACGAGAGATTACACACGCTAAGTAGTAGTACGTTGTTAATTTGGACAGAATTTGTCCAAGATAATTGATATTTGATCTGCCCGACGAGGCCTTGATATGAATAGAGCGATTCGACAAAGTTTGCTTCTTGCGGTGTGATGGGCCAACCTGTTAATGCCTAATAACCAGATCAGCTAGCTGCGTATGGCTCGTATATATATATGCAAAGAAAAAAGGGCTGTGCCCGGAAAAGTGGAGCGTCACAATGCAGATATCAAGCAGCACAAGGGTATTAATATATACGGATGACCTCTTGTAATCTTAATCGTGAGAAGAATTTCCTCGTACATACAGAGCCGTTGCGATTCGACACTTGGGGGATAAAGGCATCGTTGAACCTCATTAACAAATCTTGGTGTCTTGTGTGCTTTTGTGCTTGCTGCGATCATTCTCTCGTGGTAGAGTTGCTGTCGGTTCCAACAAGTATGAGCAAAATAGATGATACTGGCAAATTGACATATAAACTCCATTAATTTTGATCAAAGATATCATTTAAAACATATGATTTTAATGTATGAAAATGATACGAGTGTTTTTGTCACAGAAGGTACTGTAGAAATATTGCATTTTTACACCTAGCACGCACCTGGGATTTGCGTTCTACTCGCCGTCTTCCGCACCGTCACGACCGTCGGCCGTCTTGGCTTCCGCGTGCCGTCCTCCTTCAGCTCTGTCGAGGCACAACCATGCCTCCCGCCGGATCTCCGTGCAGCCGCCAATCCCTCGACCTCTGCGCGTCATCCTCCATCCAGGCCCGCAACCGCCACCGGCTTGCTTGTTCACTCATGGGCGCCGCCGATCGTCCCCTCGTGTCTACTCAATCTTCCGCACCAGCCATTCGGTGTCATCCTCACACCACCGGCCTTTGGCAGTGGCTTCAGTCACCATGCCGCTTTAGCTCTTGAGCCGCCGACGCCGCCGTCTAGCTTCCTCGATCGCCTTCAAGCTGCTTGCACGCCGCACCAGTCTGGCCCTCGGCATGACCCTTCGCTCGCGCCCTTGGAGTTCCAGGCTCCGGCTAGGCTTAGTCCGGCGCTTCGGCCTTCAGCTTCCCTTCGTGCCCTCCTCACCAGCCGCACCGAATAGCGCACCGCAGCCGTGTGTGAAGAAGCGTAATTTTTGCTCGTGAAGACCATCCGTGAATACAGGTAAGCGCCGTACTGTGTCGGGCTAGCTCGACACGGGATTTATTACGCTTCGTGTCTGAATTGTGCTAGACTGCGATGCCCGTTGTGCTGTACCGTGCTGGTCCAGCTCGTCTTCGGCGAGTCTAGACATAGCCCATTTGCGCTTAATTTGTACCTGTTTCGTACCGTGCTGGCCTAGATCTGACCCATTTACACTATTGCAACGAGAGAAAAGGAGCCGAAAACAAATGGAGCTGAGACAGTGAACACAAATATTATAAAAAAACTAAAATTTATTTATCCTTGAATAGTTACATAGAGCGAGGGAGTGTGCTGAACACGGGCGAGAAAGAGAGGGAGAGAGATAGACGAGAGAGATTGAGAGAGACGGGCGAGAGAGGGAGATTGAGAGAGCGGGTGAGAGAGGGAGATTGAGAGAGCGGGTGAGAGAGAGAGCTGAGAGAGACGGGCGAGAGAGAGTAGATTCTTGCGCCGTCTTTTAATCTCTGTCAGCTCTCTCTCCCCCTCTTGCTCGTCTGTCTCAGTTGTCAGCAGGGTCAGGGGGTGATATTTATGCTGCTGGGTACGTTTATAACGCTCATGCCCTACAGATCGGTGACCTTTATGCTGAGCTTCTTCCTTATGCCCTGGATTATCGGGCCCGGTATGTAGGGGTGAAAATCAAGCCAAATCCTTGTTGCTTTTTTCGAAATTGACATAATTTGATTTAAAATCATTTTATTTATAGTTTGAAATTATTTTTAGAATCGAGCTAACGAACCGAGCCGAGACAGAGCAAAATCCAATTTCATTTGAAATTGACTCATTTCAATGTTTAACCAAAGAACGAGTGTAATTGGCACAATTTTGAACCGAGCCAACGAGCCCCACAAACGAGCTTTTATTCCAACCCCACCAGTGTGTCCTGTACTCCAGTGTCATGTTGGTCCATATCGTCCATCGTACTTAATTCATAAATCCAACACAATCCATACTACAGTATCATATCATATTAGAATTTGGATCAAACTGTATGGCAGTGCCTTAGACCGACCCCCGAACGCCCAGCTCTACCCGTGAAGAAGCTCTCTAAAACCTAACGAGTGGCTGGACTTGAAGCATCTTGCTTCTTGCATGCGCAAGTACCAACCGAGAGACAGCCATCGCTTTTTGTGCTTGGATTTGAAATAGATCTCATAAACAGATTGAATTCCGTTTGTTGAGTCCGTCGGTTCCAGTTCAATTCGGTTCCAAAAGAACTGCAACTCCGGTTTCTCCGGCAGCTTCAGCTTTTCGGTGTTTTTCGGCTTCCGGCTGCGCCTCCGTAGGAGTCTCGAACCTTCGGCCTCCTTGCACGGCCGCTCCACCCGACCGGCTCCCCACTGGCTGACTCCAGCCCGCTGGCGCCATCGACTTCCACCCGCCGGCGCTCCACCCGATCGCATGGAAAAAGGAGCGCAGCCGCTTGTAACTAGCGCTCATGGCAGAGGACCCGAGAGATGTTTTTTCGAGTCCATTGGATCAAGACTTCAATTAGATCTGGGAGGGCTCAGCCGGACAATCTCTCAAAACCGGTTTTAGGTCTGTTTGGTTCCCTACCTAAGAGCATCTCTAAGAGGAGCTCTAAATAGGTTGCTAATTGTAATTATAGGGTTTTGATGGAAAAAAAAGCACTCCAACAGAGGTTGTAGTTTGAGAAAAATTATCAAAATAGGTTTAGAACTCGGAGCCCTGTAGCTATATTTGGCAACGCTCCTCTCCAGCCCCATCCCTATTTGCGCGTCCCTGGAGTTGAGTTTAGGGTCTAATTGCTGGAGTCAATAGTTATCTTGGACCCTAATTCTTTTATTTTAGACCCTATTTTGAGGTATAGGACTCCATTTTAAGGCCTGATTGTTGGAGATGCTCTAAGTGAGCTATAACTGAAGTTAGGCATGCTATATGTGCTTAGACAGGTGTTTGGTTTCCTTATCCAGATGAGACAGGCCACAAGTGTTAGGCGTGGCGTGGTTTTTTGGCCAAATGTGGGGCGGACAAATCAAGCGCCACAGTTGCCTAAAGTGCTTAAACCATGTCATGGTCACAATCCAAACGCGTGCCACAAATTCTTAGACGTGCCTACCGTTAGGCGTGGTAGGGAACCAAACACCAGCTAACTTTAGTCAACTTTAGTCGTGCCACACCTATGACAGCCTATTAACCTTAGGCGTGACTCGCTTAGGCAAGAAACCAAACAGGTCCTTAATTCCGTTTCTTTTGAGTCACAGAGCAATCGGCTATGGCTACATAGAACAGCCGGGTCCGGTTCCGGTTTTTTCTTTCGATAGCTTCTCAGTTTTTTTGGGTTCAGTTTCTCGGCTTCTATGAAGCTCCAGCTCTTCGATTCATATTGCTAAGTGAACCCAAGATGTACCAAAACATACTAGAAAATTGCTTCACTTCGGTCAATTCTGATTATTTGGCGGGTATTATGCATAGTTTAGGGAATTATACTTATTATTTTGTGCTTATTATTAGTGGATTTTCATTCATTGTAATTAATGCTTTTATACATATTTTTGGTGGATTGTATTGTAATTCAGATGGAATTTATCATTGGAGATTTATTTGATGTTTCGTCATCGATTTACCATTGGAGGATTCTTCGTGATTTATTCGACGTTTTATCGTCTAATTTGAAGAAGAAAAAAATGTCAGTTGAGGAGACATCTGATTTTGGTGTTTCATCATCATTAATTGGAATTTGGCGTTTCATCACCATTATTTTGGTGTTTTATTCACCGTTTGACTACGTTACAATTTGGATCGCTTGCGCGACCATTATAGATGTTTTGGCAACATTCATTTGAAATTTGATGATATCCTGATGGTAACATTATAATCTTCGGGGTTTTTCTAATGAAGGTTTTGCTCTAATGTCAGTTTTAGATGAAAGTTTAAAGTGCAAGGAGTTTGTTTCTGCATAGATACTATAACGTTGTTTTATTGTCTTTACTCGATATGAGAAGTTTACTGCAATTTATACTCCATTGATGGCACGAGAGTTTTTTCATATTGACATCTTTTAAGCAGTTTCAATTATATTATGGATTTTTGGTAGACAGTACGCCTAATTTTATGTTGCAAGTGGAGCATGTTAAAAGTCCATGTTATGTGTTCTTTGCTTATGCCGTTTGATGATTGAACGTTTGTTTCAGGAGATCAGTTGCACAGACTCAGACTTTACTAGAATTATGAATCCTTAAAAATCTAGATTCTTTGTCTGCTTTGTTATAGCTGTGTATTTGGATTAACTGTTCCGGCCTTTCTCTCGACCTATTAGTGGTTTGCTCAATCTTGCTTCATGAGAAACGTTTGGATAAGACTGTTACAGTCTTCTATACCCTTTATGTTTTTTGCAGTACAAGTATTTGGATTGACCATCCGAATCTTCCTTATTCAGTAGTCCCTTGGACTTTTAACGTGCTTGTATTCACATGCTTAATTACCCTTTAAGGTTTTTCGGAAACAATTTCGATATAGATTTTGAGTTAAGGGAAGGTTTGTTGGAGATAACTCAAATATCTTTAACTATCATATCTTTTGGTTCTATGCAAATAGGTTATTAGTCCAAACCATTTACAACTAGGATTTTTTGGATATATAAGCCAATCCCCTGTGCTTGTAATCTTCGAACTAAATAGTATATTTGTCTCCCGTAGTTTTTTC
The DNA here is from genome assembly GCA_036346375.1 of Guadua angustifolia. NCBI lineage: Eukaryota > Viridiplantae > Streptophyta > Magnoliopsida > Poales > Poaceae > Guadua > Guadua angustifolia. The sequence goes on along the minus strand of CM070520.1, from coordinate 52,035,572 downwards.
TCACAAGGGTTTTTCACGTAAAATCTTGCGTCTCTTTTTTGTGCGGGTGTTTGCATCTAAAATTTTAACAAGTGGTATCAGAGCCCTAACAGAACATATGATAAAAAAAAACATAGTATACAAAGGTTAGAGAGTACTTGATCGTACATACAGGCAAAACTAGCAAGAAGGTCGCATGTACAGAACGCTTGACCACCAGTTCTGTATGTACTAGTCAGTAAAGCGTGCATGAGACCGAGATGCAAAGATGTTCTTCTCTCTTCTTTTTCTAGAGAGAGAAGAGGCAGAAGTTAACCCCGGCCACCTTGTTATGGGCCGAGGTCCGACTAGATGTTGACGAAATGTTTGCGCCGTACTGTACTGTGATACTGACATACTGTCTGAACCAGTAGAAAGTTGCACGAAAAACTCATTTGAGGACCGATGCTTCAGTTCAGTTCAGCCTGAGGGGAAACCGGGGAAGCACGATTTGGACAGGAAAAGAAACAGAGGAAGAAAGCAATTCGCCATGCGTCTCTTCTCACTCGTTGATCAGCAGAAGTTCATAGGATTAGATTACTTCAAAATTCCTCCAAAAATCTAGATGGAACCATTTTGAAGCCTGACTACTGAAATATAAATACAGCCACATTTCCTGTGGAGCTGCACAGCTATTTGGGGATGTTGTTGGTACTTGGTGCGACTGCCTCTGCCATGGCCATCCTTTGTCTTCTCCGCCTTTTACAGTCCCAATGAGTAAGCAGTTCTCCATGGCAGGTGGCGCCACCGCCAGCGAAACTGGAGGATCTCGCCGACGTCGCCGTTGTCAACCCGTCACCTATTGCCGAGCCGCTGCATCGCCGTGAAATCTAGGATTCGAGCCGAGCGAACACCGAATACTAACTAGGAGTGTGTTTAATAGGGATTTAGCTTCTCTAGATTTGTGAATTTGATGAAACTGAAAATTCTAGTTTCACCAGATTCGTGAAGCTGAAAGCTGTGACTCCTGTGAGTACATTAAGGGTCTGTTTGGTAGAGTTTCAGATCCTAACTTCACCTGAGATCTGAAACTTATAGGCTAAAATAAAGTGAATTAAGTTTATATTTTTAGTCTAAAATGTAAACAAGATGATCCATCTAAACACTCTTAATATACTCACAGCTCCAGCTTCATGAATCTGGTGAAGTTAAAATTTTCAGCTTCACCAGATTCTCAGAATCTGGAGAAGTTGAATCCCTGCCAAACAGACTCTAAGAGTGTTTAGATAGATCATCTTGTTTACATTTTAAACCAAAAATATAAACTTAATTCACTTTATTTTAGCCTACAAGTTTAAGATTTTAGGTGAAACTAAAATCTGAAACTCTACCAAACAGACTCTAAATCGGTGCATGAGTATTCAAGATCAGGAGTCCAAAATGTGAGAAAATCATGTACATAGGCACTCAGCAAACAGCATCGAAAAATAGACGTCGGAAAGGCTGCTTATCCTATTTTCTTTTCCTCAATCACGATTCATGAACGGAAAAAAAATATATATGAGAAAGCATCCGACAATAAAGTAGTAATACTTAAGCATCCGACAATAAAGTAGCAATACTTTTGTTGATAGGAGGATCGCTTTACCGAAAGCGACATTTTGCCGGAAATTAGCACTTCGGATCTACACGGGTATGAACTGGGTCTGGGGTCACGTAACACCTATTCAGCGTATATGGTTTATTTAGCATATAAGTATATAATCATTTTATTATAAGTTATAAATTCGTAATGAACCGGCGACTCAGATATGCTGGATGTACAGCATAGTGGTAACAATCTACCTATACCTATACACAGACAATCAAAGGCTCCAATCTCTTGGACTGATCAGCTCCAATTCTACGCTAAGATAATCCCAATGGTACACGTGTCATTATCACGGTAACTGGTATTTTAAATAGAGCTTGAATTTCTCAAGTGGTATGGTCGTATGGATAAGAGAATCGAGTAAAAATAAATAAAAAGCTCTTTTACAGTGGATTAAAATCAATATAAGCCGTTCATTTCTTGAATCTAATGGTTGAAATCAATTTAGATCTAATTATACTACCTTCTGTAGTATTGATAGTAAAATTCAAAGAGGGGTAAAATGGTAAAAAATCCCGTCATACTATTTGTCCTCTACGTTAAAACACATTATGTAATCCTAATGAATGGCGGATGAATGGATAATAATTTTTTAAAGATCACATGTATTTGGTGTCTAAAATACCTTTGAGAAATAGATAGATAGATTTGATTTCTACTGTTAGTACTTACTACCTCTACTATCCACTATAAAATTTCTCTAAATAAATGCTCGAGTCGCTACGGAGTGGACTTTGCGCGTAAGGGTGGACATTTTTAAACCGAATCGAACCGATTTAACCGAATATTTTGGTTTCCGATTCGGTTTTTATTTTGGTTGTGTTCGGTTTTCGGTTTGGTTTCTGGAATTCATAAAATGATTTTTCTAAAAAAAAACCGAATCTCGTCGACCCATAGCCCACTCCGACGACCCGGCCACTCGACCAGCACCAGCACTTTGGCGCTTCGGCCCATTACGAAGCCTCCATTCCCCATTCCCCCTCGCAAAGACCTAATCAGTAATCCCCATCCTGAATCCCTGATTGGATCGACATGGCGACGCCTCCAGCCTCCTCCCTCGGCGCCATACCGATGCCTCCAACTGCCTCCTCCCTCGGTGTCGGAGAGCAAGGGCGAGCACAGAGAGTGAAGGCTGCGAGGCGCCAGTCAGCAAGTCCTCAGGCTCAGGCTCCTCAGTGCAAAGCATCCCAGAGCTGTACGAGAAGAGCAAGGGCGAGCACGGAGAGCAAAGGAGTAAGTAATCGCCATCTACCATTCACTCATACTTTAGTATTTGTACAACTGTCAAAAAGAAAAGTATGAAAGCACCTTTCATGTGGTTTTATTTTCCATAGGATTTAACAAGTCATGACATTTTAATCTTGCGTCTTTTTATTCCTGAGTTTTTAGATTCCTACCTTCGAAAGATGCCCTGACATGTACAGGAGTAGCCTTAAAAAATACCGGAGTACTGCTATTGTTTTGGTTAATTTGTAGAACCGACATCTCCTAGCATCTTGGACACTCATCGTATGTTAATAATTTGCAGAGGTACACTTGTCCACCTGTATATTCTCTCCCCCTACATCATGTGGGTGTAGTTGTCTTCTACATCATATATTAAATCATAGAGCAATTCCTCTTTTCTCTTTACGGAGTAGTTCGGAACAGGGTGACAACAATAGATATCTGCAAGTTGTTGTTTTTTTTCTTTTTGAGAACTCATAGGTGCAATTTGTTGACTGATTCCACATGGTCGGAGTTAGAACTTAGAAGGGAGCATGGGCTGGGTTTTTGGCTCACAAGTCAGAATCTAAGTGACATGATGGGGGCGTAATTTTTCTGAAAAACTATATTTTAGCTTTCCGAGTTAAAAAGTGGCTGTAATTTTTTTTATGACAAACCGTTTAATAAATAGTCAATTTCTCTCAGCAATAAGTTAGAAAAGCAGATCCAGCCTAATTTTCAGCTTTTAGCTTTTGTTAGATATATATAGCTTTTGGCTTATGTCAAAAACCGTTTAAAAACTGAGCTGTTTAAAGAGTTTACTGACTTTTTAGAAGCTGAAGCTAGCTTTAAGCCCCACAAACAAGGCCTATGAGTGGTTGTCGATTTCTTGTCTGGAATTGGCAAAAAGAATCTGGATGTTGGCCAATCTTTCTTTTCTCTCTTAACACCAATTTTCAAAAGGAAAATCCTGCAACTTGTTAGAAAATCATCAAAGTCATGGCATCCAAATCTAATTTTGCTGATTCTGAACTTCTCAGGGACTGCACAGTCCAAACCAAATCTTAGCCTCACTATTTTATTATTTTCCTTTCATTAGCAAGAGATCCCGTGTACACAACTTACTAAAGGATAGTGACATGTTATACCGAAGCTAAATCACTTTTTTAGTCCTCCGAAACACTTCTAAAAAAAAATTTAGCATCCTTTCGAACTTAATTGCAAAAATAGCCTTTTTCAGACCACAGAAGGACTGATAGGTGACACCTGTCGCGCTCCCTACCACAGCAGGAGGTACCACGCAATAGGAGCCAGGAAGGAGAAACCTGCCGAGCATTGCTACATCGGTAGCGTTAATGAAGCGATTTAGTTAAGCAAAGGTTATTAATTAAGTGTTTAATTAATTAAAAGTGATGGCTTATGTTATATTACGGTCATTATTTCTAACATGGAGTTCCTAGTTACCATGCTACTCAGTGGGAAAGCTACATTGCTTTTCTTGCGCTCTTTTTGCCTCTGAAAAATACCAAGTGAGGATGACTGAAGAGCTCCCTGATCTAGCGATGTGAGGCGTGGAAAAGGACGGTAGAGAATTTCCAAACGAGATCCAAGACAATGATTGGTAGCATCGCTTGTACCTTTTTTCTTTGGTAGCACGTCTACACCTGAAATGGTAGGCGGCGATATCAACGAGGCTGCTAAATTCACCTAACATTTTTTTTAGAAAAAAAATTTAGGAATAATAGCGATGATTATTGCATAATTAGGAGACGATAAGGTAATGTTATGGGATAAATTTGAACCATCTTCATTGACTGTCAATCATAATAATTGCATAATTATGAGATGATGGTATAGGACGATGCCATCGGCTAAAATTCATGTCTCGAGTCTTAGACAACTTCTTTCAAAGTCGTGGTTATAAATAACTAGAGGTTCAGTAGGTTAACCTTCTCTCAAGCGTGCCAATTCATCTAGCAGGTGGCATTTGTCCACGTGCGAATCTAACAATGTATGGAGGATAAATTCAATCGATAGGCAGTCAAATATACCACAAGTTTAATACAAGCAGCTCCAACGACATGATAATCATAGTGTTACATCGAATCCTAACTACTAAGTTCCTAACCATGCCTCTAATTAAGAAGATACCAATGCAAACCTATTGGAGCACTAGTGTGGCAAGATCAAACAGTTGCAAAATCTGTGCTGGCACAAAGTTCTCCATGTAGCTAGCCTGTGCAACCTTTTCCGTGGCTGTGCTGCCGGTGCCATTGGTCCCATCAGCTCCTTTGGTAATCCTGTGCTTATCTAGCCTATACACAAATACATTAATAAAAATGATCCTCTACCTCAATGTAAAAGACATAGTAGACGATATCTTTCCCCCGTTTGTGTAGAACGAGTGAGGTTGTCAGGGGATATCTGTTTTCTATCCTAACAGATATCGGCTACTGCATCTTCTACTGTCAAGGAGTGAGCCATTTTCATAGATTTAAGGGATGTTTGACACAGCTCCAGCTCCACCAAAATTCGTGGAGTTGGTAGAGCAAAATATCCCTAGCTTTAGAAATTTATAGAGGTGAAGCTGTAGATACATTAAGGGGGTATTTGGGACAGCTCCAGCTCCACCAAAATTTGTGGAGTTGGTGGAGCAGGGTATTTCTAGCTCCAGAAATTTATAGAGCTGGAGCTGTGGATACATTAAGAGTATTTAGGTAGATCATCTTATTTACATTTTAGGCTAAAAATATAAACTTAATCATTTTATTTTAGCTATAAGTTTCAGATCTAAGTTAGAGTTGGGAGCTGAAACTCTCCCAAACAAATCTTAAAAGTATTTAGATAAATCACCTTATTTATATTTTAAATTAAAAATATAAACTTAATTTACTTTATTTTAAACTACATGCTTTATATCCAATGTGAAACTGGATCTAGATCTAAGCTAGATTAAAAAAAACGCTCCAGCCGCAGCAACCGGCCGAAACACACGACTCGGATTCTCTCCCGGTAGTCCCTGGAACTCCACGTCCTCACTGTCTTCTGGGACCCCAAGTTTGCGACCCCACATGTCATCCACATACTTCAAGGCCACCGCCAAACGGTGACCGGCCCCCCAGCGCGACGTGCTGTTCTTTCCTCGGAAACGACGCGGCATTTCTTCCACCAAGGAAGCTTTTACCGTTTCACCCCTCGCCTCGGTTCCTGCTCTCCGTTCCCGAACGCCCCCCACGCACCGAAGAAAAATCGCACCGTCAGTAGTACCTCGAGATTCGTGTGATCAAGCCTAAAGGCCATAGACCCGGTGCACTCAAGCTGTGATGCCCCCGCATAGGAATTACCTACCATTTCCACCGGCCGGGTGCTCCTCTCCTCCCTGCACCCTCCTCCGAAATCAGAAGTCATCTACGCCATCCATTTGACCTCGTGATTCGTGTACAACTCATTCGCTCTATGCACCGGGTTCACGTGGAAGAAAGCCGCAGTCTCCTCTAGTACTACTCCGCACACCGACCCATCATTACCTGATCTCCTCCGGCTCCGGGCAAACCCGCAATCCCCAACCCCTGCGCACGAGCCACCGCAACCGCCTCCCGCGCCGGCGTTGACCGGAGTTGGCCGCCATGGACCCACGCTTCCCTCCTCCGGCGCCGTCCTCCGTTGGCGGCGCCCCCCGCGGCCACCGGCGGGCCCACTCCGAGACGTTCATCCGGTTCCCCGACGCCGACCTCCTGCTCGACCCCGACGGCGACTTCTCCTTCTCCGACCTCGACTTCCCCTCACTCTCCGACGACTCCCCCGCCGCCTCCGACCCCACCCCGCCTCCCCCGTCGCTGCCGCAGGCGTCCCAGGCGCCGCGGGCCCCGGGTGGGGCCCACATGAGGAGCCTCTCGCTCGACGCTGCCTTCTTCGACGGCCTCGCGTTGCAGGGAGGAGAGGCGGTGCGTGGCGGCGGGGCTGGGCTTAAGAGGAGCGAGTCCATGGATGGAGCGACCTCGCCGTTCGAGGGCGAGTCCGCACCGCCGGGCGGGCTGCCAGACTACGCGAAGAAGGCCATGCCCGCCGATAAGCTGGCCGAGCTCTCACTCCTCGACCCCAAGCGCGCAAAGAGGTGAGAAGATTTTATTTCAAGCTATTTCCCTTCATTTTCTGCATCTTGAGTCGCTTGATAGATCCAAAGGGAGCTGGCTTGCTGTGTATTTTAGAGCTAATCAGCGTTTACTGCTTGTTCTAGTGCCATGCGTTTTTGAGATCTGGCTCCTTGCTGTGCTAATTTTGAGTTTCTAGGGTTTCCTGTGGTGCAATCGAGCTGTAATTTAGCTTATAGTTGTGGTTTCATGGTGGTGGTGACCTCTTGTGTGTAGGATTCTGGCGAACAGGCAGTCGGCGGCGAGGTCCAAGGAGAGGAAGATTAAGTACGCCAGTGAGCTGGAGAGGAAGGTGCAGACGCTGCAGACAGAGGCGACAACGCTTTCAGCACAGCTGACGCTTCTTCAGGTGTGTATCATAGCTCCGCCTTGTCTTTGGTACGCATTGTAGTATGGCTGTTTGAACGGAACTTCATTATTTGTCTCAAAGCTTGTCACATCTTACAAGGATTGCAATAAAAGTGGAGCTAATATCCTCTCTGATTAGTCGAAATTATTCGGTTGCGTTGCTTATTGTGTTGGGCAATCGTGACTACTACGGTAGTAGCTTGTACCGAACCTTACTAACTAAAAACCTTGTGGCCTAGAATAAACAAACGATTGCCTTTATTTACATCCTCTCCCTATGATTGGTCACAGTAATAGTTAATTATTCCAGCTTATCCATTTCGCTTACATAACTTGCTTTTCCATGCGTTTACATTACTAGAGCCGTTAATGTTTTTGAGGATTTCCTTAAAAATTAATTAGTTTCTCTTCCTACGGTTGATAAGAGCTCTTTGTTGGTTTCATCAAGGGGAGCAAGTGGTACACTTAATACTGTCCACTTGCATTTTCTCATATGGAAGATTGTAGAAAATCTACATATTCTTTTATAGGCATCTCAACTTGGGATTTTGTACCTTTTGGTAACAGATGATGTCTATATTCTTCTGTTGTATGATTCCGTCACAATGCATGCTATGTTTTCCCCGCTTAATTCTTTCCAATTTTCGAGTTGCTAATGCTTTTTGGTATAATTGATTGTTCAGGCATATTGGATGATATGATCCTAAGGGGATAAGTTTCCTTTTGTTTGAATCTAGTTTTCACTTATCAGTGCTTTTTGTAATTTTGTACTCGCAAATTTCACTTCCTCCAGATTCACAATTTTTTATGGACTTTTCTTTTCCTGTCATACTTTCGCTCTTTATGATGAATAATTTTTAGGATACATCCACCCACCTTCTTCAATGTATTTGTAATGGATTCAAATTTTATACGTAATTATGTTCTAAATTTTTTCTTGCTGCGCTGAAGCTATAAACTATCATTAGTATTAACAAAAAAAGTTGGTTTGCAAGTTCTTGGCACTTTATGCATTAGACTAGGTTAGCTGTGCAAGATTGATTTATTATTTACGAGTCTACTAAAAATATCACGTATCGGTATTAAGTTTTTTTAAGCTGTATATACTGTCTATTAATAAATGAGCATGTAGTGGAAACATTATGAATATTAATATTCTTTTTGGATCTTACGGATCTAAATACCTTGTCTAGGCTATAATGCTATATAACCCTTGAACAGCTAACCTCATCGTCTCACTTCAGGCGTACTGATTCCTAGTTACACTAAGTTAGGGTGCGAGAGTTTTGAGTCGAAAATTTTGTAGTGTTGAGGGATAACTTAGAACAGTCCTACCTGCAGCTGAATGCTCTGGAGCAGAATAAGCTGATCTATGCAAGTGTAATTTCAGCTTGAACTTCTGGCTCTATACGGATAGCGAATAACTGCCTTGTCATTTGATACTTGCGAAGTTATATGTGGCCAAGTGATAATGAGTAAACGTAAATGTGTAACTTTTCGTTTTAGGACAACGTACTACGAGCGTTGCAATAAATTTTGAACTCGTCTATTTGATGATCTTGTCTGAGAGAGTTCTTATAGTTGATGTGACTACTATAGGATTTATTGCACTCTAAAGTAGGGGTGACAATGCTGCTGCCTCTGTACTTGATAGGTCGGTCATGTCACAAACAGGGTAAGTGATGCTTTATGTGAAAGCTGATTTGATTGAAGCTGCTGGAATCATATGGGTTGTGTTAGGCTGAAGCTTTGGTTTGGTGGTAGGGAATAGTAACCGAAGAAATATCTTTTGCTCCACAGCTTGACTGGTACTTAAAGATTTATTTGGGTGAAAGAGATTTACTAAGAGTTAATCTGGATTCAATAATAGCTGATGATTTTTCTAGGCAAGCTGGTTTTTTTTTAACTTATTATTAACGCTATTTTCTTGTTGGGATGAATTTAAATTGTTATTCCACTGGTAATCAATCTGAGATGTTTGTGATTGCTCATCAGGCCCATTAGCTAGTGTTTTACTTTGGTTTACTTTGTGAGTGTCCTATCCAATGTTTTGTTGGATTATCTTAATATTATCTTTTGTTCAGCGCATATCATATATTCTCTTCCTTCTCATGTTGAAATTTATTTGTTTCCAGAGGGACACTTCTGGTTTAACCACTGAGAACAGAGAACTCAGACTCCGGTTGCAGGCCATGGAAGAACAAGCAAAACTTCGAGATGGTATGTCAAGTCTTCTTTCGGAAGCCCTTTAGTCGTTGTCATATATGCCCAGAAAGAAAGCCTTGCTGTTTCGAGAACATTGCAAGGCATTTGAGATCGACCAATCACTCATGTTATGACCATATATCTACTCATCTAGTTCAGCAAGCAACACGTTGAAATCCCCCTTTCTGTTTCATGCAGCTCTGAATGATGCCCTGAGAGATGAAGTCCAACGGCTTAAGATAGCGGCAGGTCAAGTTCCAAACATGAACGGAAATCCCTTCAATGGAGGACTACAGCAGCAGCAGCTGTCAACCTATTTCTCGCAACCGCAGCAGATGCACTACTTAGGCGGCCACCAGAGTCAGCATCATCGCCCAAATCAACCCCAGAATTCTTCGAATGGAGGCCAGTCGCTGAGCGGTCAGTCCCTAAACGACTCCATGGATTTCATGTGAGAAGAAACTCATGCACCTCAGGTTGCATGCATGCCGACTGCAACTCGGTACTGTAAAGATAGTTGATGTATACGATATGCTTATGAATCATTCGTAGGGTAGCTAGCGGTTCTTTGTACCATTAATCATAAAAGGTCACCCGTGTATCAGGATCAATCATCGCTTTCGTTTTGGGGGTTAGTGCCTTAGTCTGAAGTGTGAACGAACTTGTTTAAGGGTCTGTTTGTTTCAGCTTTGGATTCTTTAAAAGCTGATTCTGGATTGTGGTTGTAGAGAAGCTGATTTTAGAATCCAAAAGCACATATGAAGTGGATTGCAGATTCTAGTGTATATGGGTGGACTAGATTGTGAGAATCAGATTCTAGAATTAGGCTGTTTGTTTCTGATTCTGCTTTTAGGGTCAGAATTCAGAATCAGAAGCTAAAACAAACAGGCCCTAACATGTTGCCCGTCGATGTTACCCTGTAAAGATGTTATAGTGAATGGAATGCAAGCCCAACCAGAACAGTTGAGCAAGCCAATCACTGGGGAGGCCGACGCGTGTGGTTCCTCCGCTCGTCAGTGTCTGTCACCCTCTCCGTCTCTGGTCAAGGCGGCGCCAGAGGCCGGAGGAGCGCGCAGATCGGGGAATCCCATCGGACGCAGCGCCGAGTCAGACAACCAGGTACTTCCTCCCCGAATTAGCTCCGAGGTGGGCTCTCTTTGTCCTCTATCGTGTTGGGAGAGCGCTAAAGCTCTCTACACTGGACGGAGATCCTCTGTAGTTGCTGTTAGTCACTGATAGGTGGGTCTCACGCAGCAAAAGGTCTACCTGCAGTGACTCAACGGTAGAGAAATGTAACTACGGAGGATCCGCGTCCCTCTACAATACCTGATGTGCATAGAAGCTTGCAAATATCACGGTAGCTCAGGCGAGTGTGGGAGATAGAGTTTTCACACTACTCGGTAGCAGTGCTCGCCTACTCATGCCAGCGTGCTTCTGCGCGTTGTCGCGCTCTCTAGACACGATAGAGGACATATGTCGTTTGCCGTGCCTTCCGTAGCGAGGAAACAGGGTTATTTTTTTAAAAAAATACGTTTAAGAGATTAGATTAAAAAAAAAAGTGCACATGCACATTGTTCCACAAACTCCATGGTTTCGTTTCGCACCAACGTTGCCCGGTAAGGCTCGCATCACATGTTGGTCTGCACTTCGCGTATGGAAGTTAGAAAGAGTGTTGTATCGGCGATCGCCGGGCAGTTGCAGGTGGATTCTTGTGCCCGCGGGGGGACCGCATCCGGGTACCTAACCTACCTGAAATAACCCAAAAATTTCAAAACTTTGTCCTATTTATTTATTTGGATTTTATCTGGATTTTCTCGGATTTAATTGAATTTATTTGAGCCATATTTGACTATCCTTGCCCTTTTGGGAATTCTTGCCGTTTTAGGCCATTTCCTTTTGTCGGCCATTTCCATTTTCGGCCAGCTCATTTCCTCCGGCCCATTTCCCTTCCTTTTCCCTCCGGCCCAACATTTTGCACCGGCTCGAAATTTTTCTCCCTTGGCCCGGCCCATGATGACCATCTTCTTTTCCTTCTTCTCCCTTACGGACCCCCTTGGCGCCTTCGCTCCCCGATCTCCTCTGCGCCGACCCTCACAGCCGCCCTACCCCCTCCCTCACTTGCGTCCATGTGTGCTTGGCCTCAGCGCCCGCTTCCAGGTCCCCCCTCACACCTGCCACCGCGTGCTCCTCCTTTCTCTCTCCTCACAAGACCACTCTCTCCTCTCCCCGCCGCTATAAAAACCCCACTGAGCCACCATTTTCGCTTCCCAGAGCTCATAACACTCCCCTATTCCTCCGCCCATCCATTTCACCTCCATTTGCTCATCCACGCCGCGCCAAAGCTTCTTCCCCATCTCCGGTTGAGCTTCGTCGCCACGCCGCCACGCTTTCTCTTTCAGCCAACTCCGGCCACCGTTGAGTCCGCCGCAACCTCCTCTCTCCGTTTCTCTAATTCTTCCGAGCTCCGTCGCTATTTCATGGGATCGCCGCTTCTTCTTCGTCCGTCCGGTGTCAGACGCTCGCCTCGCCCGCTCTCCGCTAACCGGACCCACCGGTGGGTCCTCGCCAAATCTCACCGACACGGCCCCTTCATGACCCTCCCTCCGTCTCTCTCTGGCAGGGCCTACCGTCATCTGCCCCCTCCTCTCTGCGCTCGGGCCCGCTTGTCACCGCTCGCCAAGACTAGATGGGCGGCCCATTTGCTCGCTTCATGGCGTGGGCGAAATCGCAACCTGTGCAGCCCAATGCCTGATAGCCTTTCAATTTCTTTTCGGATTTTAATTTATATAAAATCCGAAAAACCATTTTAAATCAAGAAATTTTAGAAAATTCCCAAAATTCCCAAAATTCCAAAAATGCCAAAAATACATATTCTTGACCGTTTGAACCCATTGAATCCAAAAATGATCTCCGTTCCGCCATATCAAGTCCAGAAAATTCCCAAAATACCCTTGAACCTGTTAGGCCATTTTCTCCTCGATTCTTTTCCAATTTTCTTTCTTTGTTTTTATTTGTTCGTTTGTTTATTGTTTGCGTTTTCTCGCATTAGATTCGACGTCGAAGCAACCGTCGGCACGAATCTCGGAGCAGGAACAGTACTTGGAGCCGGAGCAGTTCTCGGAACAACGTCAGGAGCAAGAGCCGTTCGAAGTCAGACACGACATCAACACTTTCTATTTAGGCGAACCCTCGAATCCGCAAGGCAAGCCACACTCCTTGAACATGTTGAACCCAGTTCTGTTACAATAATATGTATATATTTTCGTATTGCATTATCTTCATACTTTACGAAACTAGAAAATGTGGTAGTTTCGAATGACATGATTAGATACAACCCAATGACTAACCTGTTGTGATGTCTTAAATTCCTTTGTAACCCTAGGTTATAAAATATTGAACCCTCGTAGTTGTAGCCAATCATACAATTAATACTTTTAGACAAATGCTTAATCTCAGAAGGATTGGCATGGGTGATTTTTTTTGGTTTTTATAAAATTGCTACGGTACGGAGGACAGCATTGGGCGGACCACGGAAGGTGGATGCCGGTCCAATCCCCAACCGATGACGAAGCCAATGGATGTGATGTGGTGGTGGTACAGTTGGTACCAATGGATTGTGGTGTGTCATTTGGCTGAGTCTTTGGCATTTAAGGACCGATGTCTTGGGCAACGTAAATAACTTCAGATCCCGCTCAACCACGAGTTGGGCCGGCCAATCTCATTGACTTGGTCCAACATAGCCGATACATTGCACTTCCTTTGGAATGCCTATAGGAAGTGGTTGTCATTGAGGAGAATGGCACCTGAGCAATCGGGCGGAGCGGGAATGGAGATGCCATTTGCCGATTCACGCAGCGATGGGTGTCCACAATATTCGGACGCGACTCCCACGGCGGCTAGAGGCGATGCGGAATATTGCGGACCTTGGATAGCCCTCTTGGGTAGGAGCTAAAGAAGGAAGTTCAACGAAATGCTATGATTATCCGGCGACGCATGCATTAAAGTTGCATGTTTGTTGGCGCTTGGCACTAACACCGATGATATCTTGTGGGTAAAGCCGAGCACCTCTGCGAGTGATATCAATGGTATTCGAATCGCCGTGCTTCCGGTTAATGAAGTTGAGTTAATCTAGGGTGATTCTCATGCTTGGCGCCCTGTAGCTTTTATAATTAAAACACATCGAGGATGTGAACTTTGCAAATGACCCCCCATGATTTATATATTACTATTTATGGTTTGTGTTTCAAATGTAAAGTGAAAATGGATGATTCCAACTTGCATCCACAATACTTAAAACCTGTGCCTACCTTTGTTTATCCCTGCATGTAATATTCAGATTTTCCGTGTGGTTTGTTGAGTACGGTTGTGTACTCACCCTTGCTCCCAATCCCCCTCCATAGATTTCATGTGAGGATGACGAGCTCCAGAAGACCGTAGATGACGATGCTATTTTGTGTTGGAGGCCTTGATCTATCTGCTCAAGCGTTTCCTGTGGGTGTTCTGTAATGTATTCAGTGCTAGCCGCACCTTTGTAAAACCTTGGCCATTAGGCCCTTATTTCATCTATAAAATGTTCGCATTTGCGCTTTTATCAAGCAATGTACACTTGGTTACCTGCAGCTAAAATCCTGGGTAGCTGCGAAGGTATTTATGCGCACCCCCTGAAAAAGGGCGGTCCGTTACACTACCCATCTTTACTTTTGGGCTCTAGCTATTTTCCTTGTTCAAGTTTGGTATATTAGTTCGAGAAAACCATGGAGTTCTACCTCTAAACTCTATGATGTACGTTTTACTCGAAGAAAATATCATTTTTAATCTTCAGCAAAACTAGGGTTAGGGAAAGACTATGTGAGGGTCTACTCATGTTGGTGATAAGTATTTGATTGTATTTGAATTAGAAATCTGAATTGTGTTTAGAAATTGGATAATTATTGTATATCATTTTGGACATTGACATGTGATGGATTTTTTTTTGTTTTTGATGTTTGCAGGACGACGATGCTAGGTCATGGTGAAGCGGAGGATAACTGGGACTAGTCGAGGTCTAGACGGTCAAGGATCATCGGAAGATGACTGGAGACGGAGTCGCTGCGAGCTTAGAAGATAAAGGAACGATCGAGATGCTAACTTGAGGCTGCTCGGATCAAGGAAAGTCGTTGGATTGCCGTTTAGAGGATAGAGTAACGGTCAAGTTAGCTTAAGTGAATCTCAACCCTTGATGAGGTTTCTTGAGAGTTAAGTAGAACTCATCTAAGGGTGGAGGATGATTCAATCTCAACCCTTGACGAAGTTACTTGAGGGCCAAATATAACTCATCTAAGGGTAGAAGATAACTTAAGGGTAGTATAAATAGAGGAGTATGGTAGCTCTCATCACTTGAAGGTTTTGTATATTTCTTTGAACTTTACTCATCTTGTTGTGAGGTTTTGTAAACATTTCTCCTAAGAAATAAGATTTCTTACTTTTCTAAATTTAATTTTAGTGTTTACATTATATTTTGAATTTAGCATTTAAATTCTGCACTTCAAATTCTTGCAATTTATGTTTCGCACATTTGAATTTGTCTTCCCTCCTTCTAAATGTTTATATATCTTATGCCAAGGATGAATGATTGATAAATAAATCTTCTTCAGATCATGTCCTCATCATCTAGACAGTCTTTTGCAAGAACTCTCTTTTTGCTCTTTCTTTGATAAATCTTTGTAGATCACGTTTGATGTTCTTATTTTTTGTCTTCTTGGTTGCTACGATAAGTGGGAGGATATCTAAGACCACTTTGATCATAAAAAATGCACGAGCAAGTTCAAGATCAAGATTTTAGTTTTTGCTCAGTTTTGGTGCACTCTTCCTCTAAATTCCGGCACTACCGCCCCTTGTGCTGCAATAGTACCGGAAAGAGTAGATTTTCTCTGTTCTGCTCCTTTGTGCTGAGTGCTTCGGGTGAGGTTTTGGTTGAATCTATTGAGTAAGGAAAATTTTAATTTGTGATCATTCACTCTCTTCTGATCGTCATTTCGATCCTTTAATAAGCTTTACGTGCAATGGTGCCTACATGATATATAGCTTCCCTAATCTTTTTCCTTGGCCATGAATCATGACGTCCGCATTGACGGAAAGGAATCAGATATTTTATCTGAAATTTCTGACTTTGGAGTACGGCTTGGACATTAGCTTGCTAAGCTTGTTTGCAGGAATCTACGCAGTACAGCAGCCTGCCAGTCCTTTTGTTTTCACTAGTTAGACAGCCAGGTTATGCAAGTGACCGCGACAAGATTTTGTTGCCACCTTCTCTTTTTCCCCCCCTTTTTTTAATTGGTGGTTACCTTCCCTTGTCAAAGTTCAATATACTTCTGCATAATTGTTGAAAATTTTCGGCTGTCTAGCTAGGTTCATCTTTCAGTAATGTCCCAGTCATCTGAAAGAGAAATCAGTTGGCCCATGCATTTGCCGCCCTTGATTTTGATGTGTTGTTGTAGTGGGATGCAAATGAACTAATGAAGTACTGACCCCACGACAGTGAATCTTACACAAGCCTCAAATTGAACTTAACCCAGAAGAGAGATTGGCTGTCTTCTTCTGTGGCTTTGTGATTCTATCTAGAGAATACGGCATAATGCAGAAGTCTAATTCTTGGGCCTGGTGATGGAATGTTTACCCCATTCTTGATCAAGCTTCAACTTGAGATTATTTTATTCACTTTTAGCTCATTTGTACTGCATTCTGCCATTCATGGGGCCATGCTTCAATCTTTTGTCCCCTCAGAAAATTTGTGCTGACAAAACAAGGCTGATCTAATTGTTAGTGACTTGTTAAACTAGCCAGTGAAGCAGCAAAACAGATACTAACATATTCTTTAGAGAAATTTTACAATGGATAACCTACGTAGTAAGTAATGGTAGTAGAAATCAAATCTAACCATCCATTCCTTAAGAGTATTTTAGGATTTTCTTATCCATTCATCGGGGTATTTTAGATTTTTCCTAATTCATTCAGAGTTTTGGATTCACCGAATATCTGGTGATCTTCAGAGGCTTCTTATCCATTCATCTGCCATTCATCAGGATCACAGGACGTGTTTTACCAGAGAAGATAAATAGTATAACAGAATTTTTTACGCTTTTACCCCCATCTAAATTTTACTACCAATACTATAGGTGGTAGCATAGCTAGATCTAAATTGATTTCAACCATTAGATTTAAAGTAATGGACTGTTTATATTGATTTTAATCTACTGTAAAAGAGCTCATTCTTTAACATGTGTAAATAAGAAAAGTGATTTTTACCTAGAAGGAAGTATAGCTTCTCGTACTGTAGTTACGTTTTCTACTGAGGAAACGCCTAATTCACATGCAAACCACACTTAGCCTAGTTGCCTAGTTGCTGATATTGGAACATTCTACCTGCCCCTTGTATAGACTCACCAAATAGAGACCACAGAGTGTAAGCTTGATCACTTGCGCGTCACTTTGTGATTCATGTTTAGTAAAACATCGTGTCTCTTATTTTGCATTAAGAAATGTATATTGATAGACAAAGGATGACAGTTTAAGTGACTTGCAGACTAGCTGGGGATTTGGAGACCACACTGAGCTGATGCTGCAGAACAGAAAACAAAGGCTGTTCTGCTGCTCTTGTCTTATGCTATTGCTTCGAGATGCTCCTCTCAACTACCAAAGGCCTTCGAGTGGGCGAAATTCTTATTGATTTTTGTCCACTATTCCTGCTTAGCTTCTTCCTTTTTTTTTTTGGTAGAAGTTAGGCTGCATCGCATTACTGAAATGCCGACAAGTGTCTTTTGAGAAACTCTATTATCTGCATGAACTCTCGTGTCACATGTTACGCAACGTTTATTTCTATTCTCACCTTGTGATGATCATCAGATTACCTACTCAGGAGTAGTAGTTAAAGAGGGCTCCGACTGCTGTGCAAGCAGTCCAGCCGTGCAAGCATGCAAACAAAGCATCTATACCGAACGATCTTCATCCTATGGTTACTGTGTTTTTTGCAATTAAGCCCCCCCACTTGCCCCCCTCAGCCCCATGTGCAATTTGCCAAAACCCGATGCACCTCTGAACAAAAACACAACAACCATAGGATGAAGATTGTCCGGTATAGATGTTTTGTTTGCATGCTTGCACGGCTGGACTGCTTGCAGCAGTCGAAGCCGTTAAAGAGAGAAAAAATGAACGCGCTAAATATATTTAGGAACCTGCTGATTTTTTATTCTCACCTTGTGATGATCATCAGATTACCCACTCAGGAGTAGTTAAAGAGGAAAAATGAACGCGCTAGATATAGTTAGGAACCTGCTGATTCCGTCAATGTATGCTCAAATCATCATGAGGATTTTATTTATATTCTCTAATTAACTCTTTCTTTCCTTTTCCAGTTGCAGTGTTTACTAACTACGATTAGGATGATACTGAGGTATCCACCCTGCCGGCCTTAACTCATTTGATGTTTGCCGTGTATAGCACATGCCTTGTATAGATGATTGCCATGCATAGAACTTGTAACCTGTATAAGATCAATAGAAGTGAGCCTCCTCTGGGTGTGGTGTTATTCCCAAATTCATCTCTTCCTCTTAATCTTCACTGTGTGTTTCATGAGCATGGTAAGCTCCTATACATATGGGGGCTGTTTGGTTGTCTCATCTCATCTGCTCAGATGAGTCACCAGTCTGTGAGCCAGTAGTGAGCAGATTACGTAGATGCAAAGAGATGGTGTTTGGTTGAGTGCATGAGTTGAGCCAGGCTGTGAGAAGAATAAGGAGAATGTGTTTGGTTGACTGTTTATGTGCCTCCCCATGCCTTGCATGTACCCCAGCTTGCATCCCACCAACCAGGCTCACAAGAAACGACCAAAATCTACGTTTCCCCACAGCCTGACTCAGCGGATGTAATTGCATCTCGGGGGACAGGCTTCACCCCTCGATAGATACAATTCTCTTTGGATGCAGCCAACCAAACAGCCCCATGGTTGATTAGATGGACCAATAAGTCATTTCTACCAGTCTCAAGTAATTAATTACAT
The DNA here is from genome assembly GCA_036346375.1 of Guadua angustifolia. NCBI lineage: Eukaryota > Viridiplantae > Streptophyta > Magnoliopsida > Poales > Poaceae > Guadua > Guadua angustifolia. The sequence goes on along the minus strand of CM070520.1, from coordinate 52,017,019 downwards.
CACTATATGACAAAAAACATTTATTTTTGGTATATATACACACACTCACACACACGCACACATATATATGTTCAGTTTTGAAGGCAGTTGTTCTACTACTTGTGATAACAAGTTCTGTGCTGTCAAGATCGTTTTCGAAGTAAATGTTTTTCCTTCGCATTGTCTACACTCTTAGTCTCTTACTATTGTTCGTTGTGCTTCGATGTAATTTTTTCCTGGTTGAGCATGAAATTACTCCATGATGATACACAATGCAAAGTGTACCGAGTGAATTCGCAATTCAGAGTTACCATTGTTGATGTGCAGATTGGCGCCAGCTTAGCTTGTCCTCTGATGCTAAACACATCTTGTCACTGTGTTGGACAAAATATTTTACTTACTTCAGTGGGACCATCTAGATCTTTGGAAAAAGAAAATGGAACCAACCAGTGCTGAAACCTCATTTCAACACATCATTTTTGCATTTGCATCTGAAGTAGTCAATGCAAAGCTGTACATCGTTGCACTCCGTCCAGCCATTTGTATGTGAAGTTCTGAACTAGTCAGCCATTGGATTTCTCTGGAACAGATCATAATGGAATTGCCAGAGAGAAATGCAAGACAGGGGTTCAGATTAAAAGCATGAGGTAGCTTGGAACCAAAAACCTTAGTGGACCACTCTCTTCTTCATCTTTTTTTTTCTGTAAGTTCCCCTTTGTAACAACTTTTCTCTTGAGACAAGCAGAATTGTCCTCTGTTGGCTACATCTCATAAATACGAGGCTTCTATGCTTTTCTTTTTAAAAGTTATATAAATATTAAAGTATAAATGAAGAATAGATGGTGATTCATTGCCCTTTGTTTGCTTCAAGATTTGTGCAACTTGTGCTGGGAGGGAAAGCATAGAAGACAAAACCAATGAGTCCATTGACCACATTAAGAATCAGCAAATATTTAAGTAGATAACCTTACAATAATGGCGCTGTATGATTGCCTGATTGATATGAAATAAAGAATCCAGTCTAGAAGCAAGTTGGTGTCAAAAGCTTATTGGACACTGGTAATAAATTGAATACACATTAGCATATGAAAAGTAACTGTGCTTGGACTGGTCATAAATAAAGTGGAAGTCCTAAAAATTTGTTCTGGATCAGACTGAAGGAACTGTAAGTACATTGGCAGAAAGAGATAGTAATGAACTAGTTCTTGAGCACAAAATTAAAGATCGAGACATATGTCTTGCTTTTAGGCAATGCATTTTATCGTTGCTTTCTTGCATTGTTATGGCTAGTTGACAACAGGCTATAGCAACTTAGCAAATAGGAAGTCCACATGGAGTTTTTTATGCATGTACTCCAACACAAGATTAGATGCTGACACGTAGAAAGAAGCATTCTAGGAATATACCCTCAGCGCATTCTCAGTTCCTTCTGCATCGTTCTGACAGGCCAACAAAAATGACACACTGCACAGCGTCTGCTTTTGTTTTTTGTTTCTTTTTTTTTTAGTATGTATGCTCTGAAGCTGGTAGAGAGCTACACAAGAGCCAAGCACCTTTAATTAGATCCATGATGCATTAGGGCTCCAAGATCAAGACAATTTAGCTTGCATTTGCCATGAAGTCGGAAACAAATTCTGTGGAAGAGGTATACAAATTTAATCATGTGCATCCCCACTCCGATGGATGCCACGCGTCCATCTAGCTAAATCTCAACCTCACCCCACCAACAGTGTTATTAATTGGAGTAGTGAGAAATCAAGGATGTTATTAATGGGAGGAGTGAGAAATTAAATGAATGGTTGAGATTGACAAGATGAACACGTGGCATCCATCGGAGTGGAGATGCACAAAGTTAAATTTGTGTACCTCCTCCACGGAATTTTTTTCCGAATTTGTTTCCACACTTTTCTCTCCTCTCCTCTCCTCTGTTATGCTTCCCCCTTGACCTCCTCAGTGTGTATGTATATAAGTCATGCTGAAGCTGAAGCACACAGAACAAGGCAGTTCTTATGGTAAACAGCAACTAAATGGAGACCATGTCATATCCTTTCTCCCCTCTGCCCTCCTTCCCCACACATGAGGATAGTAGCTATTTCGTATGGTCTCCTCAAGTAGCTGTCCCTGATCAGAATGCCACCCTCCATGTCGATCCTTCCCCTGATCAACAAGAAGATCGTGAGTCGTTCCTGAACACCATCCCACTAGATCCCAATGATTTGCACCATCGAGATGCTTCCGATGTCGGTGTGTTCGCCAACTGCGATGAGAGGGTTTGCGGCCAAGGGAATGGCAACTTGGTGGCGATCCAAGAGGAGCTCATGGAGGACAACAGTCTGAGCGATCTCCTCCTCGCTGGTGCAGAGGCGGTTGAGGTGGGGGATTCAAGCCTTGCCTCAATGGTGTTCTCAAGGCTTGACGACCTCCTCCTCGGCATCCCTAACAATCCAGCAGCCAGCTCGTTTGATCGCCTGGCCTACCACTTTGATCAAGGTCTGCAGTCCCGGATCTCCGGTGCATGCACCAGGTGCTATCTGCCGGAGCCGCCTCTGCCCGGTAGCATGTCGGTGCAGCAGATCATACAGGAGCTATCGCCGTTTGACAAGTTTGCGCACTTCACCGCGAATCAGGCCATCCTAGATGCCACCACAGGCGACGCCGACGTTCATGTCGTCGACTTGAGTATCGGCGAGGGCATCCAGTGGCCGTCACTCATGTCAGACCTTGCCCGCCACGGTGGCAAGTCGTTCAGACTGACGGCGGTCGTCAGGGCAGACGCTGGCCACAACGACAGCACCTGCCACGCAGCTGAACGGCGGCTCTCGGAGTTCGCCAAGTCCCTGAACCTCCCCTTCCGGTGCAGCTTTCTCTGCATACACGGCGAGGAGGACCTGGGTCATGACTTCTTCAGCGACTGCGAAGGCTCAGTGATCATCTCATGCGACGCAACAAGCACGTCGTACAACTCGCTGAGCAAACTGCAGGCGCTACTGCTTGGCTGTGCCAGGAAGTTGCAGCCCAAGCTGGTGGTGCTCGTAGAAGAGGAGCTGGTTAGGATCGGCAAAGAGGCGTCTCTGTCTAACGCCTCCTTCGTCGAGTTCTTCTTCGAGGCATTGCACCACTTCACCACGGCTTTCGAGGCACTGGCTAGCTGCTTCAGTGGTGGCAGCCATGGGGTGTGCCTGAGGCTCGTGGAGAGGGAGATGGTGGGGCCAAGGATACAGGACTTTGTGGGGCAGTACGGGCCAGTGACAGCAGTCGAGGCTCAGGTTCTGGAAGGGTTCAGGCCTTGTGAGCTGAGTGCCTGGAACATTGCTCAGGCCAGGATGCTGGTTGGGTTGTTCGACAGGAGCTTTGGGGTTGTGCATGAGGATGGCAGGCTTGCTTTGTGCTGGAAGTCCAGGCCACTGACCTCTGTGTCTGTCTGGACTCCTGCCTGAAAAAGAAAGGAGTTTGTTTATGATGGTTTTAGGGGCATTTTTTTGATGTAAGAATTAAATTTTCAATGAAGAATATTTCTGGGTAAAGGGCTTCTATACTGTGCAGATGCTAATTAATGTTGTGATGGAGGTTTTGATGTCTCTAATCTGTTGCTCACCTTTTTTTGTGTGGATTTTGAAATAATATCAAGTGCTTGCCTGCAAAAGTTGAACAACCTGTACATGAGATAAGTGCATAGCATATTTGGCAATACTGCCGTTGACTTGTGGGCCCTACGTTTGGAATCCACGTGTCAGCGGCAGTACTACCCTCTGCAGTACACTGCAGAGGATCTTTGACCCTCTGGTAGGGCATTTTCTATCACTTCTGTTCGGGTCGGTGTCAAATTCTTACATGCTTGTCAGGCTGTCATGGTACTAGTGCGTATAGCACTGACCTATTGGTTAACGGGCCCATCTTATTTGGTTTCATTCTCATTCTTTATTTCTTATTGCCTGTCAGCTTCTCATATATCCCGTAAGAAAACTTCTTAGGGCGATGAATGGAATCAAGTAGGCGGCGGACGGACGAAATTTGCTGGTGCCCATCATATGAGCTATGTGGATTTTACTGCAAGACTAGTCGAGATTTATCTTCAATGCTTGTTGTTAGAGTTAACACAGCAAAAACAAGAGACAAAATTTAACTTGAAAAAACCTCACGAAGAAGGGAAAAAAATCATAAGAGACAATCCACTAATCTCGTTCAATGTTACGTATACATGGGATGGCTTATACAGCTAGAAGAGTATGAGTTGTAGATAATTTGAACTCCTATAGAGGTATTGAGTGTATCTTTAACAACTCTATTTTAGTTATTTGAGTTATCTCTGGCACTATGAGCCATCAGGTGTCAACTAGTGCAAATGGAGAGTGAGGCCGGTGTTGCAGAAATTTCTCGAAGTGAAGTTATGCTTTTTAGGTGACTCCAAAATATTTTTAACCTGTTGTCGTTACTTTATTTTAAGCCTCTAATGATAATTTTGGCCCATCTGCACAAAATAGAGAAACATCATAATAGCCGGAAAGTAGTACGTATGCAAAACATAAAGCTTTGAGCTATGGTACTTGGTCCATTTCTGTAGCTCTTAGCACTGAAGACTTACACAGTATAGTCAAATGTATGACAGCCCAGCAGAATCTGAACCCTACATAATCCACCCATATTTGGGCTTTAGTGGAAATCCATTAACACCTCTACTTTGAGTCCACATAGATTTGCCCTTGTGACCACAAATTCACAATTGATAGCCCTATGCAGACTTATTGACTTAATGTTTACTAGTCATACATTGGTTTGGCAGCCATATTAATCAAGGTAGAAATAAGCAAAGCAAAGCAAAGAAGAAAAAAACTTTTCTGGTGTAGGACTGTTCAGACGAACCAACTCATCGTGTGAATTTCTCAAGTCACTGACACATATTTCTTGTAGACTTTAGTCTCTATTGATCTCAGTATCTACATGCTCGACAGGCTTGAGTGCCAATCCGTTGGAAGAAGAGAGCGTCGAAGATGATGTGAGTCATCAGCCATGGACAAACTTCCAATCATATTTGCAGAAGGTGCAGGCACTGGGAGTAAAATTGTAATCGTAAGCAACTTGCAGAGTTGCTAGGTCCTATTTGAGACAGCTTTACATTTGACTTCTTTCTAAAAGCTAGAAGTTGTTTTAAACGGTTGGTTTCTCTACAGCCAAAAGTCAAAGGCTAGCGATCTATTTGTATCAGAAGAAACTAAAAGCTGCTAGCTAGTTTAGGGTAGTTTTGCATGATTTTGATGTGTTGTGATTCTGACTTCACCACTAAAGCTGAAATCCTAAATCTACTTGTCTTTCATAAGCATGATTTTTTCATTTTTTTAACTGAAGTTCAACCACCGCTAGATAGCGGTGCTAAGATGTTAGTCACATTTCTAACCACAAAGCTATATAGAATCTATGAAACTTGTGATTTCTTATGCAAGTGATTTAATTACAGAGTTTGACGGATCTACAGGAACATAGTGACTAAAGCTATCGTGGCTTTAGAAGTATAATGGTAGGATAAAAGAAAATATTGACTAAAAATTATAGGACATATTTTATCTTGTATACATACCATAAAGATATAGAAAATGACTAGACTACCCTCAATTATTATCTTTAAATATAATATTTAACGGCAACATATCCAGTGCTAATGGACTAGTGGGTGCTAAAGTGCTAACTCCTGTCATCAGCCATCGGATGGAGAATCAATAGCCCTAATTGATTAAGGTGGAAATCCCCTTCACCACTTAAACCATTTTACACAGAACCCCTCAATTTTTTCCCCGTCTCGTCCTCCCACACCAAGTCTGTTCGTTTTCCTTCTAACTCGATTGCTGCAAACTCCCCACGTCCAGCGCCCCTTTCCCGTGCACGACCGGCGCCCCGCGTCCTCCCCACGGCCGGCGCGGCTCCCACCTCCTCCCCACGGCCGCGCGGCGTCCGCCTCCTCCCCACGTCCGCGCGGCTCCCGTCTCGTCCCCACGTCTGGCGGCGTCTTCCTCCCCACGGCCGCGGCTCCCGCCTCCTCCCACGGCCGCCAGCGGCTACCGTCTCGTCCCCACGGCCAAGCCGGGCGAGTTCTGCGAGCGAGGCAAGCGGGTCGTCGAAGACGAGCGATAAGCGGGCGGCGCGCGGCGTCGAGGTCCTTCACGACACCGGTGCCGCTTGCTTTTGCCGGTTCGCGATCCCACGACGTCGGCGCCATCGCTTCTACCGGTCATCGCCCGCAGCGACGTCGCCACCATGTTGTGCCGATCTGCAGACCACGGCGCCGGCCGCACCTTCTTCTGCTAGTCAAATGTCTACGACGCCAGCGCCGCCATGCCATGATGGCCTGTCTTGCCCTAGTGCAATGCCCGCGCCGACTGACTTGCCTTGTTCTAGTGCAACGCCCACGCCGACTGACTTGCCTTGTTCTAGTGCAACGCCCGCGCCGACTGGTTTGCCTTGCCCTAGTGCAATGCCCACACCGCTCTGGATTACGGCCCCGACGGTGTGCTCAGCGCTCGAACCAGCAACAGGTAGTCCTCCACGTGATGTTGCACTTCCGGCCGTTGACATTGGGTCACCTTGCCCTTCAGTGCCGATGGCCCTCAACACTGTCGTAGTCCCGTCCATTGGCATGGAGCTGCACTGCTCTTCTATCGGCACTACTACTCAAACTAGTTATCCGAGACTACCGTTTATAGTAAGTATCATTGTTGCATAGAATTGTTTCATTGAATTTTCGAATATGTTGTTGACAAATTTTTATTTTGTATTGCAGAGTGCTTCTTATACACCTAATGTTGACGAAGCTATAAAGCCATTTGTAGGAAAAAAAATTTGACGACTTGGAGGAAGCAGAGGAATTCTATAAGGCATATGCGCATTCAGCCGGGTTTGGAGTTCGTGTTGGTCCGCATACGGACGTCAATGGTGTCACAAGATGGAAGCAATGGATGTGTTCAAAGCAAGGCTTTCGGATGAAAAAGGTAATGACAAGATGGATTCTAACAAAAGGAACTGTATTAGAAAGTTGACTAGATGTGGTTGTGAGGCAATTCTCGTTGTGAAACGTAATGAAGATAATAAGTTCAGGGTAGAGACATTTGTGGAGTCCCATACACATGAATTTGTGTCACCTAGCAAACAACACCTCATAAGGTCCAATAGAAAAATAAATGAGAAGGCGAAGCGTACATTAATCACATGTCACAAGGGAGGCATAGGCACAAGTGGCGCATATAGATATCTTCGTATCAGTGAGGGAGGATTTGAGAATGTAGGATGCACACGAAGGGATTTGCAAATCTATCATAAAGAGTTGAGAAGTGTATTAATTCATCAGATGCTCAGATATTTGTTGACAACCTAAGTAAGAAAAGCGAAATAAATCCTGCTTTTTATTATGACTATGTTGTTGACGAAAAGGGAAGGTTGGTTCATGTATTTTGGGCAGATCCTACATGTCGAAAGAATTATTCATATTTTGAAGACCTTCTTTCATTTGATTCTACATATAACACCAACCAGTACGACATGATATTCACGCCTTTCACTGGAGTTAATCATCATAAGGCAAGTGTCTTATTTGGTGCAGCATTGTTAAGCAATGAGACAACTGAGACATACAGTTGGTTGTTTCGTACATTCTTGAAAGCAATGGACGGAGTTGCACCAAGGCTCATAATTACCGATGAAGCTACTAGCATGAAGAATGCAATTGCCAGTGTATACGCCGCTAGCACACATAGGTTATGCATGTGGCACATTTTGCAAAAGCTTCCATCAAAGGTACCACCACATATGAGGGAAAACCCTTTACTTTACAAACGTTTTAACTCATGTGTATGGGCCTCAGAAACTCCAGAGGAATTTGAGCATCAGTGGTCTTCTATTATTTCCGAGTTTGGTTTGGAAAGTAATGAATGGTTGATTACTCGTTATGCAATTCGTGCATCATGGGTACCAGCATTCTTTAAAGATGTCTTCTTAGCAAGAATCCTTAGAACCACTTCGAGGTCAAAAAGTGCAAACTCTTTTTTCAACCGTTTCATTGGATATAAAAATGCATTGGTGGAGTTTTGGATAAGGTTTGTTAATGCAGTGGAGGAACAACGCCATAATGAGTTAGAAGCAGACAATGCCACGTTGCATACAATGCCCGTATTCTGAGACTAGTTGGGCAATAGAGAAGCATGCAAGTGAGGTTTTCACATTCACTATCTTCTCTGAATTCCAGAAAGAAATTATTGCAGCAAGGGATATTTGCAACATGGAGCATTGCTACTGAGGGGGAGTGGAAGATCTCAACGGTTAATGATGGCTCCATAAAGGTGAGAGAGGTACGATACAACATTTCAACAAAGAATGCTAATTGCTCTTGTATGTTCTTCGAGTCATTTGGTATTCCTTGCTGACATATTATCCGTGTGTTGCAAAATCCATTGCTCACGGAGGTCCCAAGCCAATTTGTGTTAAAGAGGTGGGCCAAATTGGTAACTAAGGATGATGCCTTTGATGGAGAGGGCAATTTGTTGAAAGAAAAACCAAGGAATGTGGTACAAACAGTTAATGAAAAGATGTCATCGCAAATACGCATGAAAATGGAAGAATTAATTCACCGAGCTGGAGGGACAAATGAAGGCTTGCATATTCTTCGAGATAGGTTTTTTTGCATTTGGGGATGAGATAACTCCATTATTTTGTAAGAATGTGCTAAGTCGATCAGAAGAGATTGAAGCATTTGTAGGTTGTTCTATCCCAAATGAAGTGAAAGTTCAACCACCTAATGAAGTGAAATCTGTGGGAAGGTGCAAGAGAATAAGGCCAGGACAAAAAGTAAAGAAGGATGATAAGAAAGATGAGAACATGGATAATAAAAAAAGAGGAGCACGTATGTGCAGGTCATGCAAAGAGATCACCTACCATGACAACCGCAATTGCCCTTTGAGAGTGAATACAACAAAATGATTAAGGTTAATAAATATTTTAATTTGTCAACTTGATTTGTTCAGACAATAACACTATTTTTTAATGGCAGGGAGATGTTATGAGGGAGGATGGGTCTGAGGAGGCACTTATGTCAAGCTGCATTTTGTTGACAATTTCTGTCAAGCTTTACTGTCATGATTTAGTTGGAGCTTGTTTTAGTTGGAGCTTGTTAAGAACTTCAATGGAACATCGGCATCCGCAGTTTGTATTTAGTCATTTACCTAGAGTAATAGGTTTTAGTAGTATAGAAATTATTCTATATGCATAGCATATCCTCTGACAATTTCTGTCAAGCTTTACTTCACCATTGTACTCTTCCTTTGGTCTAGCAAATGGCTTGGTCACAGCGAAATTTGAAAAGAGAAGTGCTCCTCACTTGTCTAATTTCTCTCTCTGAATCATTCATTTCATATCTGCTGCTTTGTGCATTACTATATTTAACAAGTCGAAGTCCCAACTCTTTCAAGCCACATTGAAAGCTCCATGATGAATTAGAGATAAATTTCATAATACACAAAAGATGTGAGAATTTTGACACGTGTGAAATGAATCGTAATTTGACATTCATATATCCATTTAGATTTACACATTTGTTCATACAAATTGATGAATTCAGTACATGGTGCTGCAAGCATTTGATCACTAGCTCCATGACGGACCAAGAACTTCATCTTCTCGGTGGTGCATTGCGAGAGCGGCAGGATCATCGAGAGCTTCTTGTCCATGGTCTTTGCAAGCATTGCGAGAGCTGGGTACTTCAACTGCTAAATGATGATTTGGTCTTCGATCTGATCGTATGTCGAGAAAAGATGAAAAGAAAAGGTGTGGTGTCAGCATGACAAACGAAACTGCTGGCAAATAGCTATTTAAATAAATTATCACAAACCTGGCAGATATGACCGTTCACGTGATCAAATACCATGGGTATTTATACCCGGTCACGTGATCAAAAAGGCAATATGACCGTTCCCTGCGCCGACTGTCGCCTCGATAGTGGCGTCCACCTCCTGCGCCGCCGATCCCCTCCGGCTTCGCCTCTGGGCTCGGTGGCCCCCCTCACAGCCTCGTCCTTAGACACCTCCCTAGATTCGGTGGCCAAAGATCCCAGCCCTCATCTTACCTGGGACTCCTCCAGCGAAAGGCCTGACAGGCTGGATTGGGGTTCCCCGGTGGATTTCGACGACATTGACTCTCCTGATTCCGGTCCGGCGAGATCCGGCTCCGGTGATTCCTATGCGCGCCGCGTCCTGCCCCTCCCCCTGGCGTCTGCGGCCCGGGCGCGCGCTGCTGCGCTGGTCAATCATCTTGCCCCGGCCTGTTCGAAGCTTCTGTTGGGCGATCCTGGTTGCTCCAAGGTCCTTGATGCGCCCCTCTCTGCATTAACTCCGGGCGCATTGAAAGCTCCCAGGCCCGTTCTTGTGGCCTCTGGGTCTCCCCCTGCAAAGCCGCCGCGCAATCCCCTCCTTCGATTTGCTGCAGCTCCGGTCTTGAAACTTGGGCAGGCCGCTGCTTCTGTTGACCAGCAGGCTTGGCATTTAGTGAGGCCAAAGCGCTGGTGGAGGAAGCGCTCAAATGCTGTCAGAAGCTCGCATTCACTCCGCCATCAACGCCCCTTACCGACTGCCTCCAGAGCCCTTTCCTCCCATCCGCTTTATTGCTTGACCTGGGCTGAAGCCTTCAGGAGGCAATGTTTTCGCTGCCTCGCACCTGACCACAAAGTTTCAAGCTGCAGGGACCCTGTGCGGTGTGTCATCTGCAGGCGTTGTGGCCATCGCGCTCGCAATTGCCCCCGCCGTGCGTCGCTCCCTGTGCGGCGGCCTTCCTCCATGGCCTCGTCAGTTGGCCCGGTGGGTCACCTGATGCGTGCCTCTTGCACGTTCACGGCGACGCAGGCAATGGCGGATGAAGCGGCTAGGCTTAGCCAACATGCCGTCCTCCTCTCGGTCACTGGCAATCGCTCGTCCTCGAACACCTCCAACACCTTCAAGGCTGCCAAAGCTATTGAAACCAAGGTTGCTATCCCTTGGGTGGACATGCGTGTCACGCGCCACTGGCCGGAAGACTTCTTGGCTGTTTGACGACTACCTTTCGGTAGCAATCTGTTGTCGTCTGGCTTATATCGACTCTGGTGGATGTGGCTACGAGATTTCGCCGTGGATTCCTGACGCTGCGGCGGCCTCCTCCAAGATGTTCGTTCGGCGGCCATTTGGGCCTTGAGGGCTTCCTTAATGCACGGAATCGGTGACGCTTCAAGCTCACAGAGGTCGGTCTTTGTTTCGACGCGTCGACCTTGATCAAGCAGCGTGAGGCCACCAATATCTTCTGAGTCTGGGTCTCCAGCCCGGACATCATTCCCAAGTGCATTGCCGTTTCAATCTTCCCCGACAACCGAAATGGCAGGGCGCCAAGGGCATGGCACGGTGCCTTGGATGACTCACCTCCTCGCTCTGAGCCGCCGGATGGTTCGTCCCATGAGGTGATTGTGCATCTTGATGTCACTGAAGACTTCTCGCCTCACCTGCGTTCCGAAGGCCATCCGTGGCCGGTGTCCCGCTCCTTCGACTGGACGCTGGGCATTGTCGACGGGATACCGCCGCCACGCCCTCAGCGAAGTCCTGATGTCCGCTGCCGTTTGGGGGATCAGCACGGATGGAACCGCCCTGATGATGATGAAGACCAAGATGATGCTGGCCGCCGCCATCAAGATCATCGTGGCTGGCGCGACAGCCGCCCTTGGGTGGGCCGATCCTCTAGCCGGCACCGCTCCCGCGAAAGCTCATCTCGCCGCGACCAGGGCAGCCGTCGATCGCGGTCACCTCGTCACCGCCAGAATGCCGACTGCCCAGCTTCATCTCTGCTCCAAGCCTCGGGCTTCCCGCTTAGCGCGCGCTCCGGTCCTCGAGAGGTGCGTCATCTCCCAGCAACGCCTGACCACTCGGGGGCCTCTGCGTCTGGGCGATCCACTCTTCGATGTGCCTTCGCTGCGAGCCGACGCCGTTCAAGCTCCCCTCTGCGTGCCATGGGTGCGACCGCTCTAAATTTTGTCGCCCCAGTGCAGGTGGCTGTCTGTCAGGAGCCTGTCCCGATGGAAACTTCTTCGCCGACTGAGTTGAGTGCAGCGGATGGTGTCCTCTCGCTCCAAAACATGGACCGGGATGCTCTCCTGCTTTTGACCCATGATTCTGGTGCCTCCTCCCTCCAGGCTGCTAGATGTGATCCCATGCTTCATGAGGCTACACTTCTCCCTGCCTGGCCGTCTCCGCCGACTCCTTCTGTGCAACAAGATTCTGAAGCTGCCCAGTTTGTGCACTGCCAGATTGAAGATTGTGCTTCATCCTTGGCCCCGCAGCCTCTAGACTCGACTGCTGCTGACCTTTCTGCTCAGCTCCAGCTGCAGAACACACAGGCTTCTTCGGACCACCACGTCCCTGACCGTGTCCGCATGGATGAAGTCCCTGGCCGCGCCAACCATTTCCTCCAGGAGGTCTTCTGTCAGCCATCTCAGCCGCTGCTAACGGCGCCCAATTGCCGCACGCCTGCTACTGCCGTGCTCGGCCCTCCTCACCAGCACCGCGCGGGAGGGTTGCGTAGCTTGCGTCTAAAGCCCGGCCTGTTCCGACGGCAAAGATGGCACAGGAACTTCTAGCCATGCGCCTGGGTTTCTGTTCTCCGAAGTCAAAAAAGGTGGCGCCAGAAGATTTGTGCAAGTTGGTCTCAATGTTTGATGCCCCTCTATCTACTGACTCAATAGTTGCACTCAAGACCATCTGCCGCATAGATGACAACACCATGGAGATTATGCAAGCTATCCAGTCGGCCCCTGGAGATGTCGCTGTGCATGCTGACAATGCCTAGACAGTGTGCCTTTGTTGTCTTGTTGTCCTACCCATTGATGTATTTTGTTTCATGTGACTGGTCATATGGGTCCGATGCGCCGGATTTCTTTTGCGTAATGGCGTCTTTTGTGTTACTAGCTGGCGGCCTGCCGGCGCTGATGTTAAAACTCAATGCAGTATGCATCAATATATCAATGTGCTTGTTTAGTTCCTGCTTCAACTATCTGAGTGGTCTTCCAAAAAACCATGCCTAACTGCCGTGACATTTCCTGGAATGTCCGTGGTCTCAATGCGCCGCTCAGACGTGCAACGGTGTGCCAGACTCTACGGGACTATTCGCCTGCGATTGCTTGCCTACATGAGTCTAAGCTCCAATCCTATGACAGTTCCATCCTTCGCCAGATTGGTGGGCAACGACTTTCATCGGCTGCCTCCCTTCCAGCCCAGGGTTCGCGAGGTGGGATTCTTCTACTCTGGGACGATGACATGGTGCATATCACACAGACAGTTGCACGGAATTTCTCCCTAACGGCAAACGTCTCCATCCGATCAGATGGGACCACTTTTCTGCTTACCACGGTGTACGGCCCCACCATCGACCATGACAAGGCTCCATTCCTGGAAGAGATTGAATCTATTGCGTCGGCGGAGCAAGTTCCGTGGCTACTTCTCGGCGATTTCAACCTCATTTATGAGGCAAGGGACAAGAACAATAACAACCTAAATCACCACTTAATGGCACGTTTCCACACGGTCATCAACCGATGTGCGCTGCGAGAGTTGCCGTTGCTCAACAGAAGATATACTCGGAGTAACGAGAGACAGAACCCGACTTTGGTGAGACTTGACAGAGCCCTCTGCAACCATGAGTGGGATGCTCTGTTCTCCGATCATTTGCTACAAGCGCTATCAACCTCCATGTCAGACCACTGCCCCTTGCTGCTCTCTGATGATATTGGCACGCCCAAAACCTGGAGATTCAAATTTGAAAATTTCTGGACTCGCCTCCCGGGTTTCCTATAGATTGTCCAAGATGCATGGAGCTCCTCTAATGCGTCGGCTGAGCCGGTCAGGCGGGTTGCACACAAGCTTCAAGCAACAGCACGAGCCCTTCGCAACTGGAGCAGAACTTTTTCCAGCGATGCGGCCCAGCAGTTCCTCCTGACAAATGCTGTGATCTTACGACTCGATGTTGCTCAAGACTCCAGACTCTTATCGCATGCGGAATTGCAGTTACGGAAGGCCCTCAAAATCAGGGTCACGAGACTGGCTGCGGTTGAAAAGGCGCGCAAGAGGCAGGCATCCAGGTTCACTTGGCTCAAGGAGGGGGATGCCAACACCTGGTTTTTCCACTTAAAGGCCAATGGACGACGTCGAAAGAACTTCATTCAGTCGCTCCGATTTGACCAGGGCTTCGTGACTCTACACAATGACAAAGAGCAATTGCTCTTTCACCATTTCTCACAACTGTTGGGGACAAAGAGGCCGCGCTCGCAAAATATTGTTTGGCCAGACCTAAACCTTCCGACTACTGATCTGGATGGCCTCCAGGTGAACTTCACTGAGCAGGAGGTCCTGATAGCTGTCAAATCCTTACCAACTGATAAAGCGCCAGGACCGGATGGTTTCACGGGGGCTTTTTTCAAGCACTGTTGGGAAATCATTAGAAGTGATACCATGTCTCTCTTATGGTCATTTCAAGACGGCGCAACCAATGCCCTCGCATCGATTAATCGGGCATCCATTGTACTCATCCCAAAGAAAGATGGAGCTGATGAGGCCACTGACTACCGACCCATCAGCTTGATCCATTCCATCTCCAAGATTATTTCCAAGGTCCTTGCAATGCGCCTTGCTTGCCACATAGACTCCCTAATATCACCATCACAAAGTGCTTTCATCAAAGGATGAAGCATTCAGGAAAACTTCCTGGCGGTCCGTAGCCGAGCTTGCCTACATAATCGCCTCCATAGACCGCTGCTTATGCTGAAGCTTGACATCACCAAAGCTTTCGATTCAGTTTCCTGGGAATACCTCCTGGACCTTCTGCAAGTGCGTGGATTTGGGAATCGTTGGCGACATTGGCTATCACAATGCCTTGCGACCTCATTGTCTACTGTACTCCTAAATGGAGTGCCAGGACCGCTGATCCAACATCAGCGTGGCCTGCGTCAAGGCGACCCTCTGTCACCCTACCTCTTCAACCTAGCAATTGACCCGCTCCACTACCTTTTCAAAAAAGCAACGGATGACGGGGTCCTGTCTCCTATCCAGGACAATGCGCCTTCTGCCCGCCTATCACTGTACGCTGATGATGCGGTTATCTTCCTGAACCCGGTAAGGGAGGAGCTCCAGGCCATCATTTCAATTCTTCAACACTTCGGTGACGCCTTCGGACTTCGGGTTAACATGCAGAAAAGCTCCATAGCGGCGATCCAATGTCAGAATCTTGATCTGGATACCATCACCCAGCCGTTTCAGGGCATCGTCTCTGGCTTCCCTACCAAATACCTTGGCATGATGCCCACTCTTGGCCGTCTGCGCCGGGTCCACCTTCAGCCCATCCTAGACAGGATTGCGCACCGTCTGGTGGGATGGCAGTCAAATCACCTCTCGATGGGTGGCCGGCTAACCCTTGTTAAAGCGGTGCTCACCTCCGTGCCAATATATGTGCTAACGGCACTTAAGACACCCAAGAAGTTCATCGCCGACATTGACAAGATAAGACGAAAATTCCTATGGGCTGGCAGTGGTCAGATGCATGGCGGGAACTGCAAGGTCGCATGGGCAACGGTGTGCCGCCCCCTAAATCTTGGTGGCCTTGGTGTGTTAGAGCTAACCAGATTCGCACGAGCTCTCAGACTGCGTTGGTTATGGCTTAGGTTTGCGGACCTGCAAAGACCGTGGCCCAGTCACCAAACTCCCTGTGACCACATTGACAAACAGCTCTTCATGTCAACTACGGAAATTATCATCGGCAATGGCCGAAGGGCGCACTTCTAGACCTCCACATGGCTTCGAGGCATGGCGCCATGCCGGCTTGCACCTATGCTCTTCAAACACTCTAGACGGAAAGGAAGAATGGTTGCTGATGCCTTGCTCAACAACAACTGGATTTGCGATATCTGACACCAACTTACACCGCAGCTAATAACGGAATATGTTCGCCTGTGGATCATTATTCAATCTGTGCCTCTGCAGCCTCACAGGGAGGACGCTATCGTTTGGAAACCAACCTCTAATGGCCTTTACTCAGCTAGGTCCGCATACCACTGCCAATTCTTTGGAAGCACATCCAGGCCTTTCCGCTCCACAGTTTGGACTGCTTGGGCGCCGTTAAGAATAAAGATATTCTTCTGGCTTGCTCAACTAAATCGGCTATGGACGACTCAGCGTCTACAATTAAGAGGATGGCCGAATCAATATTTTTGCCTCATGTTCTGCAGAAACCTGAAAACGGTCTCACACCTATTTCTCCAATGCCCCGAGGCCCGTCGAATGTGGGCCTCTGTTGCGCAATGGATCCGCGTGTCGTCTTTTGATCCAGCTTCTTGGCGTAGCTTCGCTAACTTTGAGACCTGGATCCTGCAACGCATTAATCACTACGCTGGATCAAGAAAGGGCCTCAAAACCATTATCATCCTTGTATGCTGGCAATGGTGGAAGGAGCGAAACAGCAGAACTTTCAGACAGTCCTGGGCAAACCATGACCAGATTCTTTAATCCATCAAGGAAGAGGCTGCTTTATGGGTGGCGGCAGGGGCGGCTCATCTCCGGATCATCCTACACGGCTTGACGTGACTACATAGCTACCGTTTTCCTCTTTCTTTCCTTCCTTGTATCTGCTCTCCCTTTCGGTGCGGCCTTCGCACCGTGTAATTAAGCTCTATCCCCTAATATATCTCACGGCTTTTGCCGTCTTCAAAAAAACAAACCTGGCAGATTAGCTCTTTCATGAGCTGATGTGCACCATGAAATATGGCAGCGCTGAAGAACCAGAAAAAGCACCAACACCATTTGAAGCTGTAGATGATGATGAATAAACCCCATGTGTCATGTTCCCTTGTCTCCATATGGAGTTTGTGGATCCAAAAGATTGGCCCTGTACAAAATATTGAGCACCAGCCTCATGCCTGTACGAGTCATTTCTATAGAATCGCCGTTGCCTATAAGACTGACTTTCATCTGTTGTCTGTCTATGAGACCTCATGCTAGACCTCTCTGATTGGCTACGTCCATAGCTGCGTCCTGAATTTCGTTGTTTTGAGTTCATCCAACTTCCTTCTTTATCTTCTGAGAGAATGCAAGGCACAAAATTGACTGCTTAGTTTTCCCAAGTTCAGACTATCAAGTACATAAAGCATTGCCTAATAAATTTATCTCATACAGGGAGAAAATTATGTTGCACTTGAGGCAAAAGTGGTAGAGCTTCCA
Organism: Guadua angustifolia; assembly: GCA_036346375.1. NCBI lineage: Eukaryota > Viridiplantae > Streptophyta > Magnoliopsida > Poales > Poaceae > Guadua > Guadua angustifolia. The sequence continues at coordinate 51,999,791 of CM070520.1, read as the reverse complement.
AAGAAAAACCTACGAATTCAGTCACCAGAACATCTTATGTTCAGCCATGAAATAAACTCATGAGTTTTCTTAATGCACAAGGACAGATTGCTTTGTAGAGCAGAACCAGATCAACATTTATTTTTGTTGGATTCCTTGGAAACCTTTCAAGGAGATGGTTCCAGTCAAGTTTATCAGGGGCCATCCCCTTTGTAGCACTGGAAAACACCAAAAACTACCAGTTTTGATGGTTTCATAATAAAATCGGCTGATTCGAGCAAAAGAGCAATGGGATGTAGCTAACTATAGAACTTGTAGCTTTCTAGCTTTTGCTCGTATGGTTTGGAGTGTTCTGTTCCTAGCTTTTGTTATTGATAGACCTTTTAGTGTTGATAATATGTTTGGGAGTTGGCTTGGCTCTTTTCACAAGGAGTTTAAAAATATTGTGTTGCTAGGTGCTGCAACTATTTGTTGGTCCCTGTGGCTACACAGAAATGATATTGTCTTTGAAAGAAGATCAAATTCTTTCCCTTTGCAGGTTATTTTTGCTACTTCCCACTGGCTGCGTACATGGGCTGTGCTGCAGAAGCCGGAATCGCGAACTATTTTGGTGCAAGCTACGCAACGGTTGGTGCAGGTGGCGTTGGCTTTCTTTTCCCAGGCTTATGGATGGCGGTCTAGTCTTCGGATTGATTGTTATTAGAGTGGGTGTGTTATTCTCTTGTTTCTGGGCTGTGTGCTTCTTGCTAAGCAGAGGCCGGGAGTGGGTTTCAAGGGCTTGTATCTTCTCGATGTAACGTTCTTGAAATTAATAAAAGCTTCCTTTATTCAAAAAAAATAACATCTATTTCACAAGCTGGAATCAGTGGTGCATTTTAGAAAGCTAATGTTGGTAAACTAGATTGTTAAAGCTGGTAATTTTAGTTAACCTTGTATTAGATTCATAATAGAATACCAATAGTAAACATGTTATCTATGCAGCAAGACAAGATATTGAAACAATTTATTAGGATCTTTCAGGATTTGGCAAGAAGGTTCATGTGCCACCACGGTATTTGAGCGCATCCTCTGCATAGTGCTGGGGAACAACGGCAGCTCTTTCAGAAGCAGGTTGTAGAGGCATCACAGGAAAGACTCGTTGGGACGAGACGGGGAGCCGCGCCGGCATGGGGAGGAAGACGCTGCGCCGGACGTGGGGACGAGACGGGGAGCCGCGCCGGCCGTGGGGAGGAGGTGGGGAGCCGCGCCGGCCGTGGGGAGGACGCGGGGCACCGGTCGTGCACGGGAAAGGGGCGCCGGACGTGGGGAGTTTGCAGCGATCGGGTTAGAAGGAAAACGAACAGACTTGGTGGGAGGACGAGACGGGAAAAAAATTGAAGGGTTCTGTGTAAAATGGTTTAAATGGTGAAGGGGATTTCCACCTTAATCAATTAGGGCTATTGATTCTCCATTCGATGTCTGATGACAAGAGTTAGCACTTTAGCACCCACTAGTCCAATAGCACTGGATATGTTGCCATATTTAACATATATACACCTAAACAATTAATACAAAGTAAAGGTAGAAATTTATTAAAGGCATAAAGTAAATTATATATGTCTTATATTTATCCTAATGACTTGTGATTGGACGTCTGATTTTTTCAGACGCCTATAACATTTTCTTCCTATATGTGCAACATTTTATTACCATGCATGTAACATTTTCTTTCGATAACAGTAGGAATGTCGACTAGGATCGCCGTAATATTTTTTTCCCATGCGTGCAATATTTGTAATCACCGTGTGCAACAAAAACACTTAATAGCAATAGAAATGTGCATACAAAAAAATATTACATATATAAAAAAATGTTGCATTTATGAAAAAAATATTGCGTCGACGCGTACACTAAAAGTCGTCAAAGACAAAGTCGCAGCTACCAGTTGCCATTCTTGACTCAACTGCATCTCTTTACAAGCTTTCGTCTAGACAGGCAATTGCTTCCTGGGGATTGGTGTGAGTGCTCACAATGGACATGCTCATCTCTGCAGCTGCAGGTGATCTCGTCAGCCGCTTCATCTCCTTCCTCCTGAGCCAGAAACATGGGAGGCAGCACGCAGCAACGACGGAGGAGGAGGACCTCGATAGGCTGAGGCGCGTCCTGGGAAGGATCCGCACCGTCGTCGAGGAGGCGGAGGCGCGGCGGATCACGAACCGGGGGATGATCCTCCAGCTCGAGGGGCTCATGGAGGGCATGCATCTTGGGTACCACGTCCTTGACACGCTCAGGTTCCAGCCCATCGAAGAGGAAGAGGGTGGAGTTCTTGAAGATCACAAGGTGGGCGATCACAAGCGCCTTCGTTCCGGTAGCAGCACAAGAAGGATCGCATCGTTCTTAGCATCTGGTAGTGGTAGCGAGAGCACAACCGCGCTCAAGAATGTTCTCCGGAGTTTGGAGGTTAAAATTTCTGATGCGAGGGAGTTTGTCGTGCTACTAGCCAGCTGCCCTCATCTTCCCCAGCAACTGTACAGCACGTATCTGTTCATGGACAGGTGCATGTTCGGCCGCCATGCCGAGAACGAGCAGGTGATCAGCTTCTTACTGCACGAAGATCAGAATCTGGCCATCCTTCCGATAACTGGACCTCGCAGGATCGGGAAGAAAACCCTTGTCCACCATGCTTGCCAGGATGAAAGGGTGCGCGGTCGCTTCCCGCACACCGTTTTCTTCCATGGAGATGATCTCAGGAACGACTCATTAGCCCCCTCAGGAAAGCACCTCTGCATTGTCGAGTTCAGCAGTAGGGATGTGGATGTCGAAGCGTGGGAAGCCTTCCGATCATCTCTGCACAAGGCAGCAGCAAGTGGCAGTAAAGCCATAATCATAGGCAGAACCGACGAGATCGCAAAGCGGGGAACAGCACCACCAATCAGGCTGAAGAGCTTGTCTCCAGAAGAGTACTGGTACTACTTCAAGGCGCTCGCCTTCGGAAGCATGGATCCCGATGAGCACCCGAAACTGGCATCTCTGGGCATGCGACTGGCAACAGAGCTGGAGGGATCATTTCTTGGCGCAAACATGCTTGGTCAGATACTGAGGTATTGTCCTAATGCTGAAATATGGCATGGATTATTGATGAGCTTAAGGAAGATGCCACAGAAGCGCCTCTTCCTCTCCGGCGACGGCGATCATCGTCATGACGACATCCTTGAGAAGGACAACCGTGCTGATGCGTCTAAACTGCCGTTCATGCGCACTCGAGGTTGTCTGGTCTATGATCTTAGGGAAGCTGGCCATGTCCAAAGTGAGATGCAGATGCCCAGATTGACGTCGGAAGGTCCACGGATGGACGGTAAGTTTCCTTGCGACGAGAGGTTTGATGTGCTCGTATGGAGGTCTCGCATCCCGCCTTTCTGCGACTACATCGCTACCTTCGAGAAATACAAGTCCCGGCGCGTCGTCAGGAGGAAGAATCACCTGTCACCGGTGTCGTCCGCAGAAGAAAGATAGAAGGAAGCTCAGTTTCACTGTACTTCCTTGTGTTTATGATGATCTGCTGGTATATTTATTAGAAGGCAACGTATCTTGTGCACACAGGTTTTTTATGTACACATCTTGCACACCAACTAACGAAAGTCATGAAAAATTTTGAAAAAAAATTATAGATGTACTTTATAAATTACTTTACCTATGTATAAAATTGTAGGTTCAAATTCATTATATATTGAGGGTTGTCAGAATTTTCTCTTTTTTGTAACTCTTAATATATAATGAATTTGATCTTGAAACTTCATACATAGGTAGAGTAATCTATGAAGTACATCTACAATTTTTTTCAGAATTTTTCATGATTTTTGTTAGTTGGTGTGCACGACGTGTACACGGGAAACCCTGTGTGTACAGGATACGTTGCCTTATTAGAAACTATGTTGTTGTCTAAAGTAATAAATTAAAAAACAGAGGCAGTATGTTTACGTTAATCGTGCATCATTTTGTGCTCTTTGCCAATTGAGAAATAGTAAAATACCTGCGCATATTGGCTCCTCTGAAGTCAAGTCGCCTAATCATGTCACAGAACCAATCAAAAAAAAAAAATCATGTCACAGAAGCCATGAGAGGTTTAAAGCAATTAGGACTCTATAGTGCTGCAATGACTGTGACGTAAGAACCGTGTTCTACCACACGGTGCTTGATTATGTAAGCACAAAAGGAGGAGTCATGATTGACCAATTAGTGAGGACTATAAGCATCCTTTTCCAACAATCTTCTAAATTTCAGTCCTTTCTTCTGTAGAGATCAATGGATCACTTCTAACAGACTGGCCAATTTCAGTCTGACTAAACAACTCCACGAAAGTAGCTATAGCCCACCACTGCAAAATGTGATGCCCCACAAATGACAACTGCTACAATCATTTAGGAATGAAATGAAAAGACGAATTTCTTTTGGTCTGAATTAAGAGCACTCAAAACTTTCTCTAATGTTCATGTTGGAATATGCTTTCCTAGAATCACTCCAGCTGGCCATATCTCTTAATAATAGCCGGTCATTATAGGGATTAATCTTTCCTGATTTACAGCCAGCTAGCCATATCTCTCCAAATATGGCTGGTTATTATAGCTGATTCCCTGATTAGTGCTGGTCATTATAGCCAGCCAATCATAGCTGTTGTACTTTATATATTTTGTACAGTTTTCAATAGAGATAATCAGAAGGGAAATTATCCCAGATCACTCCCTCTCATGGTATCAGCCCAACAGATCCTTTCCTATTTTTCCTCCCCTTCTTCCTCCTCCTTGCGCCAGCGCCATGGCCGATCTGGTCGCCCAGACTATACCACCAACCTAGCTTCCGTCCTCTCCAACATAAGCGTGCGCACGACATCCCTTTCTCCCTAACACTCCACCCTCCCAACTATACACAATGGCGCAAACTTTTCTTCATCCTCGTCGGCAAGTTCAGCACCTCATCACACCTCACCAAGGGCACCCCAACCGTTCCGACGCAGCTTGGATAGCCACTGACCTAGCTGTCCTCTCGCTGCTTTATGCACTCTCTCTGAGGAGATCCTCGCGATAGTCCTCACCCCTGGCACCAAAGCTCGTGCCATCTGAACAAGCATCGAGGGACTATTCCACGACAACAAGGCATCGCGCGTGCAACCTAGCTTTGTGCTCTTGGGTGAACAGTAAAATCAACGTGATTCCAAAAACAAGAATTGAGATAACTTTTGATCGGCCGATTCAAATCCCGTGAAAAGTTGTGTGCACCTTCCTATGAATGTCAAGAACCTATTCCAATCTTCAATCAAAGTTCCGCCCTCTTTTAGTTTGAAGGAAGGTTGTTTTAAGATGTAGAAAAACTCACAAACTTCACCACGAGTTTTCTCGTGTGGATTTGATGATCAAGATGACCTTAGCATGTCATAGCATGTGGGGGCACCAAAAAAACAGCCCTCAAATTTGTAAGAACACGATTTGCGAACAATCCTCCCTCTTCAAGCCAATAACTGGTTTCTTGAGAAGAGCTAATTTATAGATCTTGTCAAAACCTTACCTAGATGATTGGGATATGATCTACAGAAAATTTATCTATCAATCATTCATCCTTGGTAGCACAAGATCAAGAAGGACAAGAACCAAAGAGAGATCAAAGACTCAAGATGGAGGGGACCAACACTTGAGCAAAAATAAGGAGGTGAAGCAGAGCTCAAGATGTACGAAAGAACCAAGCAAAAAAATGCAAGAAATAAATTTTAGAATATAGATGAATTTGGATTTTGTATTGCTTAGAGAGGGATGGTTACAAAGCCACACTTTCAGGTGGGCAAAACTCAATAGAGCATAAAAAAACCGAAGAACCCTTCTCTCAAGCTTGGTTCAGACAGAGTTGGTGTCGATGCATCCTTCCACCCCTTTATTTATAGTACATTAGGAGCAACCTTCACCCTTAGATGATCTTCTTGACCATTAAGAAATCTTATCAAGAGTTCAGATTCACTCCTTCACACATATATGTGCTAACTTGAAACCCAATAACATAACGGGTTTTGACCATACCAACTTAACCACTACTCCATCTGGCGAACTCTTAATCCAATGATCCTCTTTCGTTTGAGTATGGTTTAAGTTAGCATCTCATCTATACACTTGCCATTTAGACATACAACAACTCCTTGATCTTAATCATCTTCCTGCATCACCTTGACCATTTTGATCTTAGCTCTCCTAGCTTAGTCCCGGTCTTTTCTACCTCACCATGACCTTGCACCGAAGTCTTTCAACCATCTCAGACAAACAAACATCACATAGCATTGCTTATGATAACATGCAACATTAATCTTACATAAATCAGTGATCAGTCAAATATCAAACAATCCTATCTTGGATCATTTAGACTATGACCACTTTAGTTCACAATCATTCTTGAGTAGAACCACTCAAAGTCACTTTGGTTGTGACTACTCAAAGCCAAGCCACTCAAGGCCAAAACCACTCAAAGGTCATGACTACTCCCTTAAAGGTCATAACAACTTTCTTAGTGATCAAGACCACTTTTACAGAGGTCATGGCCACTCTCTCAGTGGTTAGGACCACTTTCTAAGAGGTCCTTAGAGGTTATGACCATTCCAATACTTTCAGTTTCCGTTTCCGAAAAATAGCTTTTGTTTTCCTTCGGAACGGTCGGAAAGTTTCCGTTCCGTTTTCATCCCTATTAGTTAAGAAGAAAGATGGGACCTAAAGGTTATGTATTGACTATAGGTAGCTAAATGCCATACAATTAAAAACAAATGCCCTATTCCAGTATTGAGGACCTGTTGGATGAATTTCATAGGGCAAAATCTTTCTCCAAGATAGATTTAAGATCAGGGTATCACCAAATCAGAATGAAACCTAAATATATATTCAAAACAACCTTCAGTACCCTACATGCCATTATGAATATATGGCAATGCCATTTGGGCTAACGAATGCACCTGCAATCTTCCAAGCCTTTATGAACAAAATTTGGTAGAATTTTTGAGAAGGTTTGTGTTGGTATTCTTCGATGACATATTGATTTACATCTCTAACTTGGAAGAACACCAAAGACACTTGGAGCAAGTCTTGGAATTTTTGAGGAAGAACGAGTTATTTGCAAAGAGGAATAAATGTATATTTGGACAGTACAGGTTGAATATTTGGGTCATGTCATCAATGGTTATGGAGTGGCTACTAATCTAGAGAAAATCCTTGCAGTCCAAGAATGACCCATACCCAAGAATATAACCCAGTTGAGAGGTTTTTAGGGATGGCAGGCTACTATAGAAGATTTGTTAAGGGTTTTGGATTGATCTGTCGACCTTTGTTCAATTCCCTGAAAAGGAATGCTTTCCATTGGGGGGAGGAACAACAGCAGACATTCAATGAAATCAAGAAGGCCCTTAGTCATGCTCCAGTCCTTGCGCTCCCTGATTTTACCCAACCTTTTGTTCTAGAAACTAATGCTAGTGGAAATGGCTTAGGTGCAGTGTTAATGCAGGGAGGAAGGCCTATTGCATACATGAGCAAGGCTATTGGGTCCAAAGCAGTAGTGACACAAGCGGCTCTGTTGCAAGCAACTTCTTCATTGCTATTGTTGCTATTGTTTGGCAGTACCAGAAAAATGAGAATTCAGAGTACCTTTTCCTTTGATATCTTTGCACTCGATTCTTCACAATTTGAACAATGTTTGAACAGTGCTATTATTTCCTTTGGTGGATTGTGTCAATCAATATTTCTACATACATAATACATTGTTCATCGTAATACACCAAGGAGTTTGGTGGGCTGAGAGAACTCGTCATGGGTAATCAGTTCATGTCTTCATTCAATCTCCCGATTGGTGTATTACGTTGAACAATGTATTATGTATGTAGAAATATTGATCGACACAATCCACCAAAGGAAATAATAGCACTGTTCAAACATTGTTCAAATTGTGAAGAATCGAGTGCAAAGATATCAAAGGAAAAGGTACTCTGAATTCTCATTTTTCTGGTACTGCCAAACAATAGCAATGAAGAAGTTGCTTGCAACAGAGCCGCTTGATTTAACCTTGTGTCATCAAGACTTTAGCTTTTACAGGCAAAATGCATCTGCATCAGCGCTTCAGGTCGAACTTATGAGCAAATTCGTCCCTTTCCTCTCAGTTCTTGCATTAAAGATCAGCAGAGCACATCATCAGAATTGAACATCAAACTTCACCAAAGGCTAAAGAAAGGAACATCATGGTTGAAATGAAACCATTTCATTGCATCTCACTGCATGCGCTGCAGACTTGCAGTTAAACATTTCAACTATACACCAAACCGACAACTGGGTCGTCATCTCAGAGCAGCTGGATGGATGGATATATGTGTCATAACTTGTAGAGTTGGTCACATCTTAGTTGCAACTAGCTACTTTAAGGTATGGATCGTCAGCTATATTGTACTACATATATGTACAAAGCAAACTTCCGTCATCACACTGTATGCTAAGGGTCTCCATCTATGGGTTTCTCTCCCAACTAGGTGTCCAGGGGCTGTCTTGTGCCGCGACTCAGTATTGATTCTCTAATCTCCTTGTATTTCTTCAGCTCCTCCAGCGCATCGGCTACCGTCCTAGATCTCAAGAAAGAGGAAGGCGCCACTGCAGAACTCGATGCGATGTTGCCATGTTCCTCAGTCACGACCCTCTGAACTGACGAAGATTCTTGAGGAACTAGGGGGGCTCCAATTGACGGCAGGCTCTCCCTGAGGCCCGGAGCAGTCTTCAGCATGCGCACAAGAGCCCCAACAGCTGCAGCTGAAGTCCTCGTCAACGGGCCTCCAGCATCCTGGTTCGTTCCTTTGTCCTCCCTGTCTGAGATGTCAGCCCTGGAAAATTGAGAAAAATCTAGTTTAGTTTCTATGAAGGTCGAGAAGATCCAAATAGCTGAATATCTGAGAAATCAAATGAGCGGTAAATCCACAACGTCGAGTTGCAAAACTATCAAATTGTTTGAGCCTGCTAGGCTACTCCCACTGTGCTCTTGTTGATTAAAATCAACAACATAATGCTAAGTGCTAGTCCCTGTATAGTCGCTGTATAAAAGGGGATAAATATATAGTAATCAACTTACCCTGAACTTTATTAGGTTAACATGAGAATATTTAACTATCTTAACTATATTAACTACTTCAGAGGTAAGGCACTATTACTTGTTTAAATTGGTAAAGGTGGAATAAGTTGAACCTTCTAGAACCTTCTTGATTAGCTAAATGGCTTAGAATAGCTGCAAAAAATAGCTAATATAGCAGCCAGACAAAATATAGGGAATGGTTTACCCTGCACAGAGTAAGTTCTTATTCCAGATAAATTATTCCACAACCTAGCATTTGCCTGACAATATTCAATCATTAACATTCACAATAACAGCCCGAGAATCATAGGGGGGTTAAGAAAATGACTACATAAAAAAAGGGATAAGCTGCACTACGAAAGTGGCAGGCTAGAAATGATATATGTAACCCCTATGTCCCATATGAGCATTCCATGTTATATCAATTTAGTAGAACTAAGACTAGTCTGCAAATAAGACAGGGGCAGGGAACCAGTAAAAGATTTTTGAGCTAACTGACCATCACTTTTACGATTTTATACATAAAATCCTCTCATGTTACTTGTCCAAAATTTATCTTTTGATTTTACAGGGTAAAATTTAGGGTATACATGATGTTTCTACTTTGTATGCCTAGCTGTTGGATTGGTAAACTAAATCCTAGCAAAGCGCTAGAGTCCAACCATTTTTATATTAAAAAAAACAAATATCCTCATTCACCAAACTTTATCAAAATCCAGCCAGACTCAACTCAAACTAGAGATTAGCGCCATATTGGACCTACAGTATGGTAGGCTTAATGTACCCAGGCTTATTTCACCCAACTGAGCTGGACTATGCCCGACCCATCTCCACTTACATGTTTAGGTCCAAGCTTAGGGCATCCTGAGGCATCAGACTTACCAAGTTCCCAACAAATGTTTATTATGCCTTGCCCCTTCCCTCTTGCCTTCCCTGTATGACTCCCCTCCTCCCTGGTCAAGTTGTTCATGTCCCACCCCACAAAGCCTGTTAGCTAAACAATATGGTACGATATTTCTATCAATTATTAAAGAAAACTAGACATGTAGCACCGACTTTGGTTTCGATCCATTTGTCATGTAAATTGAAGCTAGCCTATATGGCAATTTCTATGCTTCTATATGTTTGTGAATGTATATACTATCAAAAGTAATGGCCAAAAGTTGTTCTCGACACAACACATAGTAAGCAGCAACCAGGAGAAGAGAAAGAATCAAGCTAACATGGGAAATAAGAAACTTAGGGAATAAAGAAAAGTAATAGCTAGGGAAAAAATTGAAGAAGTAACTGTTAAGTCTCTAGCAGGTGGTTTCATTTGAACAAAGGTCTAGACATGTGTGAACTGTGAACTATAAATATTGCAAGCACCAGCGAGCTTATTTTGATAATATAGAGAACAAGAAGAGCTCAATCCAACATAAGGACCATGCAAAGCAAAAATGTTACAATGGAATACATATCAGCATATTATGAAATAATGAGTTATCTGTAATATATTGCCAACTAGTATGAGGAATAAAATAGTTCTGACTCATATAACATAATAAAAGCAAATATGTAGCTACTCGGAATCTAAACTAGCATTGCGAATCCAACATGATGCTTTCTCATTAAGAAAATACCTATAGAACTAATGAACAAATTTGGAACTTTAATTGAATATAAAAGCAGCAAACAAGTTCATGGACCTCAATGGGCATTGAAAATTATACTGTTACCCTCTTATCTTGGAGCAAGACCACAAAGGCGGCATTTACAGGCAACTACGACATTTTGAGATGTGTTTACTCTTTAGACATCCATTATCATTTCATAAAGCTAACACATGGTAAATGCCATTGCTATGTATCTACTAGGAGCATTAACCCCTGTAAGACCCAAATAGTCCAGTTTGCCCTAAAGGATTGTGAAACCCTATACCATGCAATTTAAAGATGAAGAATTGTGCTACAATTGCTGCTTCAAAGGGCATCTGAAATATGAGATGTTCACTGCAAAGTTACCTTAGCTTTGTACATCAGTGGACACCTGGCTGACATTTCCCTTTTAATGGCATTCCACATATAAAGAATTGCACTATCACATACTAAACTAAAATAAAGGAATGTCCTATCATTATCAGACCATTTTTAGGATAAGATATATGTATATGATACCAACATCTATGTGCACAGAGAAACTACAAGCTTTCATGAGGATGTGCATGTAAAGGGCATCAGTCAAAAACCAAAATCAACAGTGGGAAAACTTAGGTGGAACAATGTCACTAACCATATATATTTTCAATAAGGAGACTAAGCAAGGGTACCTGTTAAGTTGATCAACGACGCTGTCTCTATCTTCCCATGCAAACACCAACTCCCGATCATCCAGTTCATCCATGATAAAAAGTTTACTTGAGGTCCGAGGCAGCTTCAGTCCACGAAAATATCCCAATTCAGAAATTCATACAGCAAGGAGCAGAATCAGAATTTCATCAGTCAAAAATCATATCAACCTCATAACAAAATCAGTGCTGGTTTAGCAAGCTTCACATATTACATGAGAAGATCAAATAACAAATATGTGAATACCTTTTGCAAGGCCTTGTTGTTCTCAAATTCTCCCAACCTAAACAAATCCTTCCTTGCATTTGGGTTATCATCAGGAGGTGTCAGGTTGTCATTTTGAGATGAGCACCGGTGCTTACCCTTCCAATGTGGAGGTGGAGGCAACCCACTACCTCCTCCACCAAACAAAGGATCTTTTGGATAGCTAGTTGAAGGGGAATGGGATGGTGATGGTGACAAGGGTGGTGATTGATAGCATTCTTCAAATGCTGTATTTTTCTCCAGCCCAGAAGATGATGTGCTATGTTGATGTGAGCATGTTGTTACAGAATTATCATGTATAAGGATACGTGGCTGTAGGCGTCCACGGGGTTCTAAGTTCATAGGGGAAGGAGATGGTGATACCGATGATCCAGGTCTGTGCTCGATGCTCCAACTGTGCCGCCTGGTCATTGCAACACAAGCAGGTGCAATGCCAGCTGAAGGTAGGGAATTTAACTTCTTGAGGAAGTCTGTTGTGGGGCTCCCGATGTAATCCATTATAACCTCTGTTGGCATTGCTGTTGTTGGTTCTGGTGCTGTCACCACTTCCAACACTGGCACATAAGAAACCGACAAGCTCAGGTGGCCAAACAGAGTTTCAATTGGAGCAAATGCATAATGCTTCATCTTCGCATCCTCTGCCCGGGTAAAGGGCTCGACAAAAGATGATATCCTGTGTGAAAGGCTCAGAGGTCGGATTCTCCCAGACGAGTTCAGCTCCCGGAAGAGATTATATGCTGGCAAGAGCCTGACGACCAGATGCAATGACCGGAGTAACACTATCGAGCCCTGGTAGGTACTCCTGTACGAGCTACGATCCACAGCTGAGCTGTTCCTAGACTTCCTGCCATTGTTCTTGCTGCCATTACCGTTGCCACTGCCAGACTTGCGGGTTTCATATTGTATTACCCACCTCTCTATGATCTTGCCAGTCCCAGCAGTGGTGGTGTTGGTGTTGTCGCGGTGCAGGAGGACAATGTCAATGACCAACGGCTCAAGGTTGCTCTGTCGCCACAGGTCAAAGTTCTCGAGTGCGGCTGGGCAGTCCCGGAGCGCCAGATTGAACCACCGGTCACGCGGCTGGCTGCTGGACATCGGCGACGACGGCGCGGAAGGCCACGTGAAGTTGCGCGATGAATCATAGGGTGAGCGCGACTCCAGGATGATGTGGAGGCTCTTGGCGAAGAACTCAGTGATCACTTGCTCCACCTTGGGCGGCTCCGAGGCGGCGGCGGCCATAGTTTTGTAGTTGTCGATGGTGTTAAAAACAAGAAACTGGTCAAATTTGGAGCTATTGGAAGCCAAGAAATCGATCGAAAAGTGGCAAAATTTAGAATCTTTGATGGCTAGGGAGTCTCTGCGTCAACAAACCAAGCAAAATTCGCTAATTTTAGGTGGCCAAGGAGTGCGGTTGGATTTCTTGGAGCTAGAGAACAAAGCTACCAGATCAAATTGGTCGGAAATTGGATAAGATCGGAAGGCGCATGGAGACAGCAAGAACCCTAAACTAAACCCATCAAGAACTGGAACAAAACAAAACAAAAAAGGTTGCACCTTTGCAACTCCAAACCGCACAAAAAACGCAACTTTATCCCGAAACCCCACGCAACAAGTCGAGAAAAACACCAATTTCGTGGGACATCTCGCAACGAAACAAGAGCAAAAGGAAGCCGCTAAACAAAAATTCGACTTCAACAATAGAACCCTAGAAAAATCCCTAAAAAGCTAGCAAGCGAGAGGTTTCTTGGAATTCTGATTCGAGTCCAAGGAACCGAAAGGGCAGCCGCATTGGAATCAAACCCCTCTTCTCTCCTGGGGAATCGGACGGCCGGGGCTTAGTGGCCGACCACGAGGCGTCTGGGAATTGAAGGTGAATTCCATGAAGAGGGGATAACTAACAAATGGGAAAGAGATCACCAGCACTCTAGCAGCCGTTGGCTGTGGGGAACTTTTTTTTTTTTGAACGACTTTTTTCCGGTTTTATCGCCTTTTCTTTTGCTACCCGCAAATATCTTTTGCTTTGTGTTTGTATGCGTGTGATTTTTTTTTTTTGGGTAAAAGGGGTCGCGGATTCGCTGCAGTTGGAACAAGAATTATACGTAATCGCAGTTGTTACAAGGATTATAATTAATCATGTCTATGAATTACTCCCTCCGTTTATTTTTAAGGCTATTTCCAGTGTATAGTTTCATTTCCCAGTTTCCAAGAGTGCTACATCAGTTTTTATCTAGGTAACCGTGTATCTCAGGTTTCATCTAGATGAAACTCTCTTTATCTCTCTCTTCATAATTACCTTGTTATGTCACTAAATATAATGATGTGTCATATCATTTAATGAGAATGAAACTTAGTTGAAACTCTTATTGGGAATGGCCTAAAACGTATTTTGACTTCACACAAAAATTAAGGTTGTGTTGAAATTGAGAATGATACGAAAAAAATGACTTAGATACCCCCACTTAATTATCTTGAAAGATGAAAGATATACTTTGTGTAGGTGGTAATGAATAAATACATATGGATGCGAGAAAATAAATAAGGGTATAGAAGGAAATATCTCATTAAATCTATATGCAAGTCTTATATTTATAAATAAGATCATTAAAAAAATATGTCTTATAAAAATAAATGGAGTAACATGATGTGTGATGTGTTGAAAACCAGTGTCATTAAATAATTGACTAAGCATGGCTACTCGATAATGATTGAATGATTTATGCTAGAATAGTATAGCTACCAGGGTGACAAGGAATTCAACAACAATAAAGAAGGCATTGCACACACACGGGAATAAAGGTGGGCATCAGGCCGGAAGGCATGATGGGCACGATCTAGTCTAAGACTTAACTTGACATGAGCAAACAGGACCAGACTGACACGGCATGGCTGTTTGGGCCGTGTCGGACTTGGGAACCGGGCACGGTGAACTGTATGACCCGGCACGACTAGTTGAATCAGGTTTGTGTCGACACGGCACGGAGCGGGCACGACGGCATAGCGCAGGCACGGAGGCACGAGGGGCACGATACATTGCCACAGGCCCACGGCAAGAGCGATAGGGAGGTGGGGGAGAGAAGGGAGGGTGCTACGTTGCTGTCATCACTGTTGTCGTGGCCGCACCGCACCAGCATGCACCATGGCCGTCGCCGCGCCGTGGCACGCGCCTGTGTTGTCACCGTCGCCTACGCCGCGTCGCTCCCGCGCTTGCGCCGGAGGAGGAAGGGGAGGGGGCGGCCGACGAGGGGGGAAGGAGAGGGGGCCAGGGCGCTCATCGTCCCAGAGAGTTTTTTTTCAGAATTGTGTTAACTTTTGCTTTATTAAGCTTGCTATTCCAGTTTGCGCTACAAGTTAAGTTCCCCGTACTACCAGTGGGGTCTTATTTGGGAGACCTATTTCTAACTAGGATCCATATGGATGAGTATATGGATCTTTTGTCGGAAATTGTCCTCTCAAAGTAAGCCCTCTTCAATTGAAATTTTCCTGTTCGGGAGCAACACTGAGATTTTTTTTTCCTGGGGAGTGGGAGGTAGAGGATCCCAACAAAAAAGTATTCGAGGTATTGAGCTTAGGCTTATTTTTCCTGTAGAAAGAAGGTAACTTTGATGATGACGAGGAAGAGTCATTGTCAGCAGCAGCGCTCAGAATGATTACCCAATCTTATGATTGCTGGCTATACGCTGCAAGGGGTTATTGGGATTAATCATTAGCTGTAAGTATTTAGTTTATTGAGTTACATCATCAAATTTAGTGCCTAGATAATTAATCCTGTAGTAACTGTTTACTGTTTATTTGAAAGTTACCGCTCAAAGTCAAAAAGTCAACATAATACACCGTTCGATCCTAAATAGATAAGGCAGTTCTAACCAATAATTTCTATGAGCAGTGTCTAGAGAAGAGAGAGCAATAAACCAATACATAGTTTCCCAACCCATAGTTTCCATGAGCAGTGTCTAAAGGAGAGAGAGAGTAATAAACCAACGCATGCACCACAAACACAGCTTGATAAGCGCGCAGAAGCGTCCAACCCCGATTTTGCACGTTTCTTGCGTTTTGGTGCCCGCGCCGACTCAGTTTCTTGCATAAGACACGGTTTCTTTGTTTTTCCTTCTCTCCCTTCCTTAATTCCTATGCCACATCAGATTTTTGCTTAGTTGGCAGCGTAATTAATTCTATGGACACCAGTTGAGGTGGAGGGTTGGGACTGCTCTAATACTTTAGGATTTTGCGCTTTAACCTAGGTATGTGTTGAAATGACTATATTGTTCTCTTTTATTAGCCCATTTATTGCTTTTGGACATTGTGTTATACTATTCCGTAATAATAAATAACATTGGAAATAAAGAATGATCAAGGCATGCAAAGGAAAAAAACTATTAAAAGTTGTCTTGAAGCTGTAGAATGACATGTATCTAGGAACAAAATTTGAAAGCAACATATCCAATAAAAATTCCTTTTACCATGAAAACTTCGTGAAACCCACGTGTACAAGTTTTAAAAAAATCTCAAAAAATTACCATACATAGGAGAGGTGAACTTCTACGATCCTAAAAAATTTGAAGACCAAACTTAATCGCATTTGAAAGATATGAAAAAGACAAACAGCGAAATAAATAGTTCTAAACAGTAAAAATCACTATTTAAGCTGAATTTGTCTTTTTCGTATCTTTGAAATGCGATTGATTTTGGTCTTGAAATTATGCAGGATTGTAGAAGCTCACCTCCCCTACGTATGATAACTTTTTGAGAATTTTTCAAAACTTGTACATATGATATTCATAGAGTTTTCATAATAAGAGGGTTTTTTCATTGGATATGTTGCCAAATTTGAAAGCTCAAATGACATATATTCAATAACGGAGGGAGTACTCCCTAGACGAAGAAGATATTAAAAATGATTAGATTACCCTAAATTTTGATCACTAAGTACTATACTCAATACATGCATGTAAATAAAATAAATTAAAGATGTATATTTGTTAGGATGTAGAGAGAACATCACACTAATTTTGTATTGAAATATGAGATATACCCTATATTTATAAATAAGATCATTAAAAAAAAGCAATTATAAACATGGCCAAAGAGAGTACGTAATATTATAAACTGAAAAAACTAACCCGTATCATCGTCTTAACTAACAAAAGACGAGTTTACCTCCCTTCCGCTCACAATTTCGCATCGTCCCGGTGGCCCTAACGGACTTCTCTTTGACCGGTGTGGAAGAAGCCGATGAGTAAGTTGCCGCCAGCAATAGCAGACATGGAGACCGAGGGGAGGAGATGTCTCGATGGTGGGGCTTCAGATGTTGAGGCAGCGGCCGCGCCTGAGACGAATTGACAGTGGTTCCACTGAAAACCAAAGGGACCTAGCCGGCGAGACTTCGGGTGACCGGCGACGAGGAAGAGGCTAGGAAGCAGTGGGGACTAGGGCGCTCTGGAGGTAGGGATTGACGTGGGTGGTGCAGACGAGGCGAGGAGATGGCTGCAGGTGCCGGTGAGGCGGCCCAGTAGCATAGTGGAGGCACGGCAAAACCCCAAAGGTGCCGCCATCTCTATCCTCATGGGAGGAGGATGATGTCGACCTCGTGTCGCCCTAAGCGATTAGATTGCCGTCAAGGATATGAAGATGCAGGATGTCGTCGCCGAGAGCTACGCCAGGTATGCATATCTCGATTTCCAAAGGCCACAAGCTTCTGATCGAGTTGCCTGTGCAGCCACAATAACCAATCTTGAGGAAACTTCTATGGATTCAATGGCTACCGGGTTAATTTCCTTTGTATTCTACTTTCTTAATGTTTGGGTAGTAGCTTATAATTAGTATTGGGATTTGTAATGTTTCGGCAAATATATTCATCGTACTGTTATCTGAGGGAGAAGTGAGCAAAAGGACACAAACAAAATTTTGTAGCCCTTCGAAAAGAAAAATTATCAAGAACATGTTCATTGTGTGTGCTGATTGTATTCATATTATAAATGGAAGATCGATATGCTGAGTGGTTTCATAAATTTTGATCCAAACTATATCATGTATGCTCATTTGGATCTACATATCAATAGAATGTTTGCTTTGTTTTTTTGCACTCATATGCTACCATGAAGGTCAATTTTTGGACGCTAACATTTTAGATCCATATCAATTATATCTATTGCTTATGTGGCTTACTTTTTGTCTGTTATCTTTTCATTGTGCTAATGTATGCTATTTTGGCATGGCCTTTTATCTGCTGTGGTCTGTCATCAAAAGAGGGCACATAACTGTTTTGTAGATTATACCGGTAGTATACAATGGGTAGTAGAAATTAGAACTAGCATTTGATTTGTTAAGCGTATTTCTACTACTCTACTACCATACAAAGTATAAATAAGTTCTAGCTAATCTGATCCATTGGATCGAAAAGAATGAATCGTTCAAATTAAATTAAAGTATAAATAAATTCTAGCTAATCTGATCCACTGGATCAAAAAGAATGAATCGTTCATATTGAATTTAGTTCACCGTAAAAGAGCTTGAATTTATCTTATTGGAATCATGACCATTCAATTGTTTGCTTCTGCTTATGCACGGGCAAAGTTGGTGCGGCGGCATGCGGTGAAGGAGGTGGCCTTCGGTGTTGGCACCACACCACCATGCTGTAGGGTGTCAACGACCTCGTGGACGCTGTCAAGGTCACCATGGGATTAGGACCCAAGGTTCGTGTTCTTTGGCTCCAAGCAGTTTGGATTGGTCAGTAGTGACATGATAATTAGCACAAATGTAGCGGAAGCACTGAGCCATTAACACACTTGATTTCTCTCGATTGAGTAGTCTTGCTTGTTTGTGTTGTAGCCGCATAATCTGATCGAGCTCAATCTCCATGTTTGCATGTGAACCGGAAGTGCATCAACTAAAAATAGATATGGTTTCCTGAACGAAGGTAGAACAAAAAAACATTCTTAGCTTTTTCACCTTCTTACAGGTATATAATGAGCAGATTTATGGCAAGTCGTGTGATTCACGACAACGTGCATTCTGTCGGTGTAAAATTGATAACAGGAGCTTAAATTGACAAGTATTTTTGCAATGTTTCTTTTTTCCAGCAGGTGAGCCTCTTGCTGGATTTGATTGTCCATGCAGCCACGAGGAAGGAACTACTCCCTCAGCTTGTAACATAAGGGGCTATTTGGTTGCCTGGTTCTACGCGGTTAGACTTGTAGAAGCTAGGGAACCAACGTTTGGTTGCTTATTGTATCACATGAGCCTGTACCTACGCATTTAAGATGGCTGTTTGGTTGCCTGCGTGCGGTGCGGAGTCAGACCAGTATGATGCACAAAGCACTCGCAGCCAAACTCGTGGGAAACGAGCTCTATGACCGTTTTCCCGGAACCAGGCTGGGGCGGTGCAGGCTCCCGCGTACGAGACGTCAACCAAACGGCCCCTAACTTGTTAGTTTTCGCTTCTACTCACAGGCTGTATTAGCTAAAAATTATTAATAAAGGAACTGCTATTTGTTTTCACGTAATGTATTCCCTCGCGAAGCGTTTTATAATTTCTGCAAGCAGTATGTTGATTAAGCTGTGATCGACTTGTTGGTTCAAACTCGATCCTTCTGTCTTCGGTGACCTGATAGGATCTAGCAGCCGTGGGGAATTGTGGTGACGATCAGCTCTGGAGTGTGGTTGTAATTATTTTTCTGCCCCTATGGTTTCCATAACTAAATTTGGAGTAAGTGTAATATATGAAAAATTCATACACTGGAACAAAAAAAAATATTAGGTCTGCAATACAAAATGTTAGAAATCTTCAAAGCATGTAGTACGATTTTTAATCTGTAGCAACACACATGTTTGTATATATGTTTTCTTGATATGTGTGTAACGGAACAGTGGTGTTCATTGTATGGCTTGGGTTTGTGTTTACGTATTAGTGTTGTCCTCTTTTGTGACTTGTTGCATCGCACAGATACCTTACTAGTATAATTTATGTTAGTCTTTTCCTATTTGGAAACTAGTGAACAAACTCTTATGACTGTTCTTAAACCAAATTTATGTATCAGCCATTAACTTGTAAAAGGCTACATATAGGGTAAAGTGAAATGAATTAAATTCATTGGCAGGCTTGATCAGCACTTCAAAGCATGATCTTCTCATCCATGGATCTGGCCGGCCGATCGCAACAGCCAATCGGCGGCGGGCTGGATCTATCTTTCTCTCTGTGAGGGCACGCGGCGGGCTGGTGGCCCGCGCCGCCGTTGCAGTAATGGCGGCTGAGGCGGCGGCTGGCTCCATGTTGGGCGGGTCGTGCAGATCGGGCAAGATCGGATAATTTCTTCCAATTGAGGGGGAGAGGGGAAAGATCTGGATGAGGCGACGCCATGGCGGTCGTGCTCGTTCCTTTCGGATGGCCTTCATCCCGAAATCTGTTTTGGATGAAAGGAGGTGCAATTCGCAGGGTGAGTTGGATAGTGCAAGGTATCGTCTTTCTTCTTCAAATTTAGAGAAGATGCGTTTGTCGCGGAGATTTTCAGCCCTTGTTGCCGGAGGCAAATTCCAGTCCTCTTGCAGCAAGGCTGCCTTTGTTCCTGAGTCCAATCTCGGCGAAGTGCAACCGGATGTGCTGCATATTGGGCAACGATGCTTTAAGAATCTATTTAAAGTTTGATGGATGGATCAAGTCAGTGTGTTCTTCGCTCGGTTCCTGTTGTTTCGTCGATCCGGAATGTTACTTTGTCATTCATTCAATTTGAATGGTCTTTGGGCGGTTGGTGGTGGACTGCGGTGGTCTTTGGTGGCGATCGATTTCATGGTCATGACTATGGTGGTCAACTTCATCCGCTTTCGTGGAGGTCTTCGTTCCCCAAGATTTCAAGGGCGTGGTCGTGGACGGTATGGAGTCCGTGCTCGTGTTCAAGATTTTGGGGGCATGCCGATGCAAATAGTCGCGGTGTTCTTCTTTGCACCACCAGTGTTGGAAACCCTGGGGGC
This sequence comes from Guadua angustifolia, assembly GCA_036346375.1. NCBI lineage: Eukaryota > Viridiplantae > Streptophyta > Magnoliopsida > Poales > Poaceae > Guadua > Guadua angustifolia. The sequence goes on along the minus strand of CM070520.1, from coordinate 51,979,155 downwards.
TTCCGGACTGCTTCTGCGGATAAGGTTCCTGATGATGTTATCGCTAAGCAATCCAATGAAAAGGGAGAGTGTTCTGCGATCCAGGCTGGTAGTAATAAAGGCTACGTTAGGGAACATCTTTGGATCGATTTTGGGCTCTATTGCGGTCACGAGAACAACAGGAGACCATTATTTGGTTTGCAATGCATTGGAGGTTGTGGCGTTGGACATTTTTTTTCAAGAATGGATGGAGAAGCAATTATAGAATTTGCTTTTAATTTTACACTCTCTTTGTCTTTATTATTCAATAATGCTATGTGGATGTAATATTTGTAGGAACTCGGCTGTGTGCAATTGCAGAGGCCGGATTTTAATCCTTTATCTAAAAAAGGCTTGATCAGCACTATGCAATAGCACATTCAGACAATTATATTTGGATTGTGTTGGTTTCAATCAACATGTATACACACGAACTTAAATAAATTGGTTTTGAACAATTAAACCCTAAACAATATAGCCCTAACTAAATGTGCCAATACTCTATCTTTATGTCAAGATTTACAATCCTAGAGTGGCTATCAAGAGACACATACCTACAAATGTAAATGAGCAAGAGACAATTCACAAGAGACAACAAAAGAATATTTTTCCATGGTGGTTGGAAACTTGATGATCACGATGCTTACATAATGCCACATTTACTCAACCCTAGGAACCGAAAGATCTGGGGATGCATTTATGGAGTTGCTGGCATTCAATCACTACATTTTGGCAACAGTGTTACTATTTCTCCAGTAATCAGCTAATGATAATAGTGAACTGAAAAGGCAAATTTCCATTACCTAGGTATTTAATTACCATAGTTAGTAAATACCTGACAAAAGCCAAGACTAAGAATTGCATCCCCTTCCCCCTCCACCCTAATCATCCCGATAACTCTACAAGAGATCTTCATAGTTTAACTCAGAACAAGTCCATCCTTTTGACAAGGTATCTAAGGCCCTGTTTGGAATAGATTTTGATTGTACATATTCTAATTCTCCAAGAAGCTTATGGGTGACAGTTTTCTGATTTTGTGTACAAATCTGCTTCTGATTGTGGGAAAAGCTGTCCAAAATCCTCCTATTCGGCAAACAATTCGTTTTTCTTTTAACCAGAAGTTGTCCCGAACGAGACCTAAAACTAGGCATGAATGGTTATTCTAGATTTGGCTGACAATGCATGATTATTCAGCTTGTAGTCCAGCACTCAACAATGAAACATGGAAATAGAACATGTGCAAGGCAACAAAGGTAATTGCAGCAGTTGAGAAGCTATATCTTCAGCTCTATAATAGGGGAGGTGACAAATACAAAGGTGTGGCAGCATCTGTTTGTTGGATTCTGATATTATTCTGCGAGAAATTACCTAGCGAGATGAAAGCATTGCATTGAATTTCTCCTAGAGTTCTCCAAATGGAGCCAGCCGGCTCCTTTCAGCAAAAGAAGTTTTAGACTACTATTACATGAATTGATCATATATCAGAAAATTACATTTGCAAATGTGCAGTTGGCATGCATCTCTACTTGAGGCTAACATTTGAGATGATACTGCAATAAGTAGGAAACAAAGCATGGATCATTTTCCCCTGTCAGTCAGGAGGATAGTGCGGTGTGACGATCTTAATTATCCTACCAGTTGGGAGGATATTCGGATATGTGTGGCTCATTTCATTGAGATTAATGCTTGACTTAAAGCCATTACCAGTTACCATTTGCGATTTCGGATATTTCGTAGCCGGATCATTTTCCTCTATCAGTGTCAGAATGTGACATCTTATTTTTCGTATTGCTCCCACCGTTTTGAAATGCAGAGTCGAATTTTATTGTCGAGTGAATTGCCTACATGGCATTGCTGTTCACCAAGTTGTGAGGAATCACATCGATCCAAACTTACAATCCAAAAGCTAATTCTCACAAACTAATAGCAAGTCGCGATCTCACAAACTAAGGGCCTGCTTGTTTCAGCTTTGGATTCTCTAAAAGCTGATTCTGGATTGTGGTTGTAGAGAAGCTGATTCTCCAAAAGCTGGAATCCAAAAACACATATAAAGTGAATTATAGACTTAGTGTATATGGGTGGGTTAGATTGTGAGAATCAGATTCTAGAATCAGACTATTTGTTTTTTATTTTACTTTTGAGGCTAGAATCCAGAATCAAAAGTTAAAACAAACTGACGCTTTAGTTTGTGAGATTGCGACTTGCTATTTCTTTCCTCATCGGCGGAACATCTTAGTTGTGCTTGATTCAAGACCGAGTTATTTATCCCATCTACTACTGCTACTCCACTGTGGAAGATCAGAATCCTACTACAATGACCAATCTCCATAGGTTGATCCCTATAATTGAAGGAAATAAAATGACGAAATTTAGGTGCTGTTTAGTTCATAGCAAACCTTGCCACACATAAGTTTGTCAAATTTAACCGAGTTAGACTCGTTTAGTTCATAGCAACACCTGGTAAGATTTCTTTCCTACTATCTAGGACTTCAATATTATTGACTAAAAAAATGTAGCAAAATTTATTTTATTAGCCAAAGTGTGGCAATATTTTAATGACCTAACGTTAGATGAGTTAAGGTAGAATACAACAAAATATGATAACCTTAGTATAAGAATCAAACAGGCCTTAGTCCGGCGGAGACTCGGCCGAATACCTCAATATTAGTTATTGCTGCGTATTGTTATATCCAAATCCAGAAGGCGTAGTAACTCCTGTATTTGGCTTGCTAATCCCTACACTTCCACAAGCAATACTGTCATTACATATAAGCATAAACTATTGCGTCAAATCAAATTTCTGCTGGTAGAAACAAGCTTAAGCTTCCTACTAATATTCGGTTTAGGCCATCCCATAAACATCCCGGCGTTAGCTTGCTTCGTAATAAAATATGTTTCCCATTCATAATGTGGATGACCAGGAGTCCGAGAGTTCCTTATCTCACCAAGAAAACAATAGATTACATGATGAATAATAGGTAATTGTTAGTTCTTTACTGCCGAATGAAACTAGAGCAAAACAGAACCTGATGACTGGTGGACAAATTCCTAAATAGCAATTGGTGCAATTGGGTTGGATATGGTCTCAACGACCAAAATGCCTTGAACACAGATTGACTGATGGTAATCACCACACATCAAATTATCCATGTGCTCAATGCTCAGCACAAAGAAATTCACATTCTTGCAGGGGAACATGGTGGCTCTTATTACAAGTTCATGAAATTGAAACACAGTCAGAATACAGTTTGCAAATTCATCCAAATTCTGATGCGAACAAGGTTAAGACAAATGAAAAGGTCATCATTTGAGCTTCTCGAAGAGCTTTGGTGCTACCTGCAGATGCATATTTCAGACAGATTGTTACTCTCTATCTTGACAATGCTTTTCTACAAGATTTTTTTCAAATATTGAACTGTAGCTCAAAAGTACGTGCTTACACATTTATCGATGCATGACCAATAGTCAAAGTATTGCCCAGTGCAGTGTTTGTGCCCAGTATCATCATTCTCAAACCGCTTGACGCATTTCTGTGCATCATACAGCCACCACACAGGTTGAACAAGATAGGAGTATCATGTATGCATGGTAAAACCATTGAAGTAACATCAGCTTAGGGTAAAATCAAAAGCATGATGGCTAAAAAAACAAATTCAGTATACATAGTTACTATGACAATGAAGATCTACATGATTCTCAACCTTACAACTCAAGTTGGACGTTGGTGGTGTTCAGAGCAACCCATACAATTCCAGTCAGTTAGAAAACAGCATCACATAGGAATCCTTCTACGGTTCTATCAACCTAGGAGCTAATTATTAGACATTCATTACAGGAATTGAACAGCTGATCAGAAATTTCAGAGCAACCCATTGTTCGGCCACTTGATCGGAAATCAAACAGCTGACATGACAGAAAGTAAAAAAATTAATCTGTGCTACTCTCTCAGAATGGCATGAGTGTGTGTGATGTTTGAACTTGACAAGAGAAAATACTGATACAAGTGTAATAGATACCAGACCGAATACCACTTGGCAGGCAATATTAGTTCCTCACTGGTCTGCTGCCAAGAATAAGTCTAATGCAGCCCAAAGCAATGTTGCACATATGGTGGGGAACCTTTGAATTGGCAGGTAAACAGCCAAAACTCGTATGTTCACATAGACAGATAGTGTGAAGCGTAGGTTGCCCATGATTCCCCAAAAAAATGAAATTGTGAGTTTGTCACTAGGTGTACATAATTCACCCAATCAAGTACAATTACCAGAAACATATCCTAGCAAATCTAGTATTATGTGTTGAAAACAGCATCATATAGGAACTCTTCCATGATTCTACCAACCTATGAGAGCTATTTCTAAAACTTCACGAAATAGCAATAGTGTCACATTAAATTCTCCTGTCAACTCAAGAGGCTCTTAACTATTAAAAGAAATTTAGTGCACACCTCATACTCGTACAGTGGTTTTACACACTGTGGCTTGCAACGCTCCTCAAGATCCTTCTTTTGATCAACAGGTTCTTCATCCGCCCTGAGATAGAACAACATTAGAAAGCTAAAAAAGTTGAGAAAACAAAATAGACTGTCTCATAACATTTTAAGGACAGCCCGGCCAAAGGATCTTTCTGTTACAAATAGCATTTCAAAGAAAACATCCTAACTTAGCTGGTCACTGTTGCAAACGACAGGAATTCTGCAGAATATGCTCTCAACAAACAGGATCAATGCACTAGTTTTATATTTAATACAGCTTAAAGATGAAGCCACAAGCCAACCATCTAAAGCAAATCCTGGCTTAATGATAACATAATGCACATAAAGATCTGCAGATGGGATATAGTGCTATTCTGGAATCAGGTGGCTAGCAAAAGATTTAGTGTTTCACTTCAGACAGGTTCTTTTCTCCTACTTCCTGGAACATCATCTCTTCCATCAGTGGCTAGCAAAATGAAGGATGTTATGTGCATAAAAGAAAAGGAGCCAAGACCCGCCAATTCCTCATAAGATGGGATTTAAGTCAAATGCATCTTAAACCTCCAAAAGAGTAAGACAGGGAGCCTTAACTCAAAATTATCCAACACAACAACACTAGTTTGGAGCCTACTCAGAGTCAACATACTAGCGGCATACCCATTTCCATTTGTTGATGCAGTTCGAGCAGATTGGACAGACAACACAAGTACACTACACTACGAAGCATAATCTCGACTCTCAAAGTCAGAGCAAACATCAAACTGCCCATTTCAGCCGTGTTCCAACCAACAACGGCAGCACCCATCCCAGTTCCACCCAAAACCACCGAGCAAGCCCGTTCTTGCCCTTTCTTGGATTAAAGCCGCAGCCTACCAGAGACCAATCAGTTCATACCCACAACCTCGCTGGATTCTTGGTGCAAAATCTGGAGTTGCAACAGCAGCTAGTTCAGTTCAGTTCCAATCGAAAGGAAACATTCGCAGCTATATATGCCATCACAGGATGGACACGCACACAAATGGCAAGGAGCAGGGGAGCAAGATCCAGAAGATACCGAGCAACAAATCGAGAAGAAGGAGCAGAAAAAGGAGTACCCACATGGTGGCTGAGCGATCCGCGCAGGTGGATCTCGCGCCTCGCGGAAGGGAAGAGCAGGTGGTCTGATCCGAGATGGTGATCGGGATTAGGTAGATCGACGAGAGCGACGCGAAGACGCCGCCGAAGAGGACGGCAGCTACTACCGGAACCGGAAGGAAGCCTCTATTTGGATTGTGGGCTTTTCTCTCCACTAGGCCAATCTGAAAGCTCAGGGTCAGGGCCCTTCTCTAGGCCCGCTGAAGCTGCAGCCCAGCAAATCCATTGGGCCGGGTCAAATTTGCCTAGGTCCAAGCGCAAACAGGTGCATCAAGCAGCAATATATATTTGAAATGTATATTTAGCTCTTGAAATAGTATATAATGGTTCTGGTCTCCATTTCGGGTTTAATATAATAAGATATATTTATAAGTATACATATGTTTAGAGTGTGTTTGGTTGGACTCCAGTTCCATCAGATTCGTGGATCTGGTGGAGCTGGGCATTCATACCTTCACTAGATCTATGAAGCTGTAGTTATGAGTATATTAAAAGTGTTTAGATAAATTATTTTGTTTATATTTTAAACCAAAAATATAAACTTAATTTACCTTATGCAGGTAATTTACATTCATACCTTAAATCCGGAAAGCCATGGCATGCAACAGCAATGATGGGCGTGGGCGATGTGTAGGGGTGGGCATTCGGTTTTGTCGGTTTAATCGGTTCGGTTTTAAAATAATTCGGTTTTTGAAAACTGGAAACCGAATTTCTCGACCAAAATAAAAACCGAACGAATTAACCAAAATATTTGGTTCGGTTAGTCGGTTTTTGGTTAATAGAAATATGAATACCATTAGGTAGATTAGATTTAGTCATTCTCATATTGCAACACAAAGTATGAAAAAACCCACACAATATTCATATGTCATTACAATATAAGCATAATAGAACATATGAATATACTAAACATATGCATAAATGTATTATAACATGAGAACTATTTAGTGACTTTAGGAAGAATATTATAAAAGTAGTATTGTATATGCGCTATTCGGTTATTCGGTTATTTCGGTTTTTGAAAACGAAAAACCGAACCGAACACCGAAAACCGAATTATATCAAAACAAAAACCGAACCGAAAACCGAAAACCGAATAAACCGAAATAATCGGTTAATTCGATTCGGTTCGGTTCGGTAATTCGGTTTCGGTTTAAAAATGCCCACCCCTAGCAGTGTGGCCCTAATGCTCGGTGGTCAACTTCTTTCAAACAACACTGCTGCACAGGGAATACTCGGATCATGCCTCACTGCTCATGCGGCCCATCCTATGTTCGCTGCACGATGCAATTTATTTATTTTTTCCAACGGACACAACCAACGCGTAGTTTTCCGCCAGATCTGGGGTGGGCATTTTAAGCGAAAAAAAACGAACGAACCGATTTAGCAGAATATTTGGTTTTGCTTCGGTTCCGATTGATTTTATTTTGTTGAGTTCGGTTTTTGGTTTCGGTTCGGTTTCGATTCTAAAACCGATTTTTCTGATAAGACAAAATCCGTTAGCCATACTTATCGGTTCGTTGGCGTCAAACCCATTAGCATTCGAACCCCATTCATTCGTTGACCCATTAGCCCATTAGCCATACTTCCATCGGTTGGCGTTGGCGTCCAAAATCGATCCTATCTGCTGAACCCCATTCGCCATTCGGCCATTCCTCGAATCCCAATCCGATCGTCTTTGACTGGCACCGACGAAGGAGCTCCCACCGAGCGGTTTGGGGCTCATTCTGCGTGATCGGCATTTGAGTTCATGTCGAACCCCACCGCCTCTTCCCATAGCCTCCTAGGCTCGCCGCCTCAGAGACCTAGCTCTCGCACTGTCGCGCCCGATGTCCTCACCTGCCCTACCTCCTCCGGCGTCACACGAGCCTCCACGCCTCCTTCAACCCTCATGGTGCGCCTCGCCTCCCCTCCTCCTCCAGATCTCGGCGTCCTCCTCGGCGTCGTCACAGAGCCTCCGCCTCCTTCAACCCTCCCGGGTGCGCCTCGCCTCCGCCTCCTCCTCCGCAGATCTCGCCGGCCTCCTCCCACCGAGGCACTTAAGAGCTCATTAGTGCTTGTGAGTTGTGATTCTTGTGAATGGGTTGATTAATGTCCCTTCGATGAAAGTCTTTGGTGAGGGCATGTTTGGAGTAATTTGTTTGGTTGCTACTTCAATTCGACAGTTCCCATTCTCGGCATCCAAAAATTCCCCAAATCCTCCAACCGTGACGCCAATGTTAGGTTTGCATGTTTTTCGGTTAGCAAAACCAAATCCGAACGAGTTTGTTCGGTTAATTGATTCGATTTTAACAATTCGGTTTCGGTTCGGTTCAGATCTCCAAACCGAATTTTTCAAAACCGAATAAACCGAATAAAAACCGTATAAACCGAATGCCCAGCCCTACCCAGATCCCCACTGGGAACAATCGGCATTGATTTCTGCTCTCAACAACTTGGCGTTCAATGGCAATCAGGGGGTAGGATCCATGCAGTCCCTACGGGGAGAATTGTCCGACCAAGCAAACAGTTCGGATCGCCTAACAGTACGTGCTGTAGTATGTTGCTACAATATATGCTGCAGAACAAAGTTGGTACAGTGTATTTAAACAATATTTCTAGAACATACATAGTATCGTTTTCTGATTCAACGGTCCACATATATTTGCTGCTTAAATTGCATTGGATCTCGCTTTGATTGGTATACGAACTCCGGAGCCACTTCACATGACTTCAGAACCGGGCACCCTTACTTTCTCCTCCCTGAACACTTCTTCTTTCCGTCCTGTTACTGTTGGCAACAGTTATTCTCTTCCAATCACACGCACTAGATCAAAAAAAAAAAAAAAATCACACGCACTAGATCCACGTTCTCTGTTCTTCGAGAAAGCCTGATCATCACCGCCAAACAAGCACGTCCCAGCCAACACTGCCGCAATCCCAGGTGCATGTGTTCTTCCTCTCCCACCACGGACCACCCTAACCCCTACAACCACGTTCTCTCCCTTGGAGCACCCTAGCTGTAGGAGCATCGCTAAACACTTCTTATAAACCATCAGCTCCTTCCCATCCGAGCCTAGTTGGCCTACTAGCAGAGATAGCAATTAGGTGTGGCAAGCATAGGTAATGCTCGTCTATGTCTATGCCTACTAGCCAAAATTTCCCCCACGGGTATACTCACGAAAGATGGAGCTCAAAAAATTTTGCTCATACCCATCGCTTGTGGGTACCCGATACTCTTAAGCATCCCCGTTTACCTGCCAGCATCCACAATCCTTCCAACTAAAGTGCATTAGGAGCCAATGAGCTATGGTATTAACACAACGGTTATTCTTTTAATGAAGTTGTAGAAATTAGCTACATTTTATGGATTGAATAATGATTATCAATTATTCAAAATTTCAAATGCACATGAGAATAAGAATTGAAATAACATATACAGACAAAGGATGCACATGTGCTCAAGTTCAACGATTAAAATAAAATTAGTTTATCAGTCATCACACATCCCAAGTTCTACAATTAAAATAGAAATAATTCATTAGTTATGACACACATCACGGTATCAGTAATCACAAATTGTTAATATAAGGTAACACAAATTAGGGTTTTAGGGCTAACTAGACACCTAATCAGGTCCACATGTTAGTAAAAAGTGGCAGATAATTAGACGGAACAAGTATGGGTGAAGTTCTCTCATACCTATATCTGTTTATCCGTCAGGCAAAATTTGACCCCTCATAAAGATACCATTGAGCAATAAAAAAACATATATATCTATCTTTATTAGATTTTTTACCAGCAAATACATAAATAATCAGGTAAAATTAAAATTACGTGCGAGGAATCCAGTGCGATGGTCGGCGTTGCACATGTTCAACAGAACACAGCAACAGACAAAAAATGTATCTCGCTACGCGCACACGACGCGTGCACGGTGCACCCCTGCACTCGTGGTCTTTCCTTCCGCTCCTCCGCTCACCTCTCCCTCCCATTCCCCCTCCGTTTCCCCTGGTCTTCTCCGATCCGGATGGGGCCTCCCGAATCCGCCCCCGGCAGCCGCCCGTAGCGCGGGCTCCGCCCGGGCACGTCACCGCCGTGCCATCCGCTTCGGACTGAGGTGCGTGCCTTCCGGATCCGTGCTTCCTCCGCGGATTTTGTTGGGTGTTTTGGTGGTAATTCTGCTTGTTGTGGGCTTGGGTCTGGTAGAGGTGGAAAGGAGGGGTTCTTCTCTGGTCTCTCGTGCTGATTTAGCCGGTTCTGTTCGTTTCAAGGAATGTGAGCTGAATTCGGCCAGATTTGGTGAAAATGAGGCTCTCCTAGCTGTTTCTTGAGCTACATATGAGTAGGTTTTCTTGGAAACAACGACTTGAGACCCAATTCTGAGGCAATCTTAGTCGGATTGGGTGAAACTGTTACTAGATGCTAGTTTAGCCTTTCGTTAATTTTGTTTATTTTCTGTGTGCCAAGGGTTTCGTTGATGCAGCATCGAGTAGCTACCATGTATGGGTTAATGTATACTTATTAGTCCTAATATTGACATGTTTAGTGGAAACTAATGGAAGTTAACATGTTGCAGTGGGATCCTGACTAAACTACTTGCACTAAAATTTTGTCCTACCAACCCAACTAACCGCACTGAAATTTTCATTGTTCTTATGGCAGTAAGCTTAGGCTGCTGGGCCGCTCAGATGCTGGAAAAGTACATCTTTATTCATTTGTGATGCTGACTTCAACTTGAGGATGCTGTCGGAAAATTGGTGCGCTCAACATATCTACTAGTTTGATCATCCTGTGAGTAAAATCTTGATGCTAATAGTAGAAAAAAAGTTTTCTTAAAGTGGCAATGGCCCATGGGTGTTCTTTTTTGGGGGTATACTGATATGATTCGTTGAAGTGAGAGTATATTAACTTTGTATACTAAATTGTTTATTTACTACTTTGGCTGGGTTTCTCTTTTATTTTATATAGTGGGTACTAGAAGTAGGAAAAGGGCAATGTTGGCAGCTACATTTACTTCTTATATTGCGATAAATTAGGCTAATGATTTTGTGGTCAACCACGATACAATGAATAAATATAGTGCCCAATTTCCTGCTTCTGTCTTGGGTGCCCTAGATTTGTTATTTTGCAGTGTTATTCCTATTTGCTTATCAATAGGAATAGGAATTGGACTCATCTTTTATTGCCATCTTGTTTCAAAAAGGAGTTTGTATAGCACTAGCACATCTGTCTACAACTCAATAATGTTGGCAATAATAGATGCATGTGAGATGCTATTCCTGGAAAGGAACAAATCCCACTGCAAGAAAATTTAAAAGGGATTGCTTTCTCAAATACTCCCTCCAGTCATAAATAGTTGTCATTTTGGACACAGGTGCAGTCAACCTTTCGAAACTTTGACTATCAACATATTTTTAAACATTTAAATTGGATACATGAAAATCATATGTGTAGATTTGTCTCAAAAAATACTTTCATAATATTATAATTTTATTGGGTTTTATAAATATAACTATAATATAATATAATATAACTTAATGATCAAAGCTGAAAGACCGTATCAATGTCCAAAACAACTATTTGTGACCGGAGGGACTAGTATAGTACTGACAACAAAGTCCATATATTTGTGATTTGGTTTGCTTTTCCGGTTTCCCCTAATATTTCTAGAGCTAAAAGTTGCTACAGCCTGCTGATAAGCTACTGTAAGTGTTAGGCCCTGTTTGGAAGCAATGTATTTCAAAATTTTGGTTTACAATTGTTTTGTCATGAATACCATGGTTTTTCCAAACTCCTTTAAAACCATGGTATTTCTTGGAACTACCAATTGTTTGGATGCAACATCACAAACCATGGTATTTGAGTGGAAATAGGCAAGAAGCTAGCTAAAACCATAAAAACTTTGGGTTGAAGTGGAGTTTCAAATACTCCAAAAATACCATAGTATCTACCAAATCATGGTTTTTAATACAGAGCTTTTGACATGGTAACCAAACACCTCATGGTATAAAATACCATGGTATTCTTAGAAACCATAGTATTGCCTAGAAACTACGAAAATACATTGCTTCCAAACAGGGCCTTAATTGATGTGAGTGGTTATGGAATCACCAGAACAATTAAATGTAGAAGTTCAGATTCTGTGTCTGCAACTCTGCATCAATATGATTGTTATTTAGCCTAAAGAAAACGAATGGAAGATATTTTCTTCCCCACTCAATCAGGTGAATACAAATTTATTTCATGAATTACAGCAAGCTTCAATTCCTTATATGGACATACAATACATTTCTTTTTGTCTTCAGCAATAACATTTATTTCCTGGGGCTACCTTTTCTTAAAATATATAGCTAACTACTTTTTGCTCTTTCCAGAAAGAATTAACACACTATTACTAAATAATTAATTTTGTATTGCAGGTTTTTTGTTTAGTTAACAGTAAGAGAATTTGAGTGGACTACAGTTACTTGGGATGCTATTATCCGACAGAGATCTTTTTTATTATTTCAGCAGTGTTCCTGACTTTGGGAGTAGATGTGGTTTCGTAGCATTGTGCTTGATGCAAGGGATGGCTTTGGGAGCTTATCTCGGAGGGGATTTGAGGTCAGGCTTCCAGGCCATCGCAGAGGGAAATCTCATGGTGCTGTCCATGAATTGCATGACCCAGTGCCTGTAATCCAGAGCAGCTCCTGGGCTAGCTTGCCTCCTGAATTGCTTCGAGATGTGATTGAAAGGTTGGAGGCTAGTGAGGCTACATGGCCTTCTAGGAAGCATGTGGTTGCTTGTGCTGCTGTCTGCAGAACATGGAGAGAGAGGTGTAAAGAGATTGTCAAGAATCCAGAGTTTTGTGGAAAGATCACTTTTCCTGTTTCCCTGAAGCAGGTGATGATGCAGTAGTGTTACCATTCATTGGCAATATCAATTTTTCCATGTTGGATAGTTATCCTACCACTTCTGTTTGCATTGTTGAAATGTGAAATAAAAAGAACACCATATAATCATCTTTTTTCTTGTATGCTAATAATTTCATGTTATTCCTCTTCTATGTACAGCCTGGGCCTCGTGATGGAACTATCCAGTGTTTCATTAAGAGGGATAAATCTACTCAAACCTACTACCTGTACCTCTGTCTTAGCTCAGGTAAGTTCCTTTTTACTTCTCTTGCTATATGTTGTATACTATTGACTTTCATAAACTAAGACTCATATATGTAGTTCGGAGTAGCTAAAACTCATGGTATTCTATAGAAAGAATGCAATATATTCTGCCGAAGTTATGCTTGTGTAACATAGCAAATTGTCAACAAGGCTTTTTTTGTAGTCTTCTTGTAGGTGTTAAAGGTATCACAGTGATCATTGAACATGAATATGCTTGACTAAATTGTTTTCTTATTATATTCCTAAACTTTTTTTTCTTTGTCTATCAGCCACAAGCATGCACAGAGGATTGTGTGCAGATTCATTCAGCAATCTTGATATTTGTTCTCAGTCTCTTACTTGACTCTCCGTAGATCTCACGTCTCGCAAACTAGAGAACCCATTGTGCAGTATTGCCCTCAGTTATATTCTTTAAAAGTAATGTATTGTTAACTTGTCCAAATCAAAGAAGTAGGATTCAACAGACTGATAATTGTTCCTTATTTATTAACTGCTTTTTTTTATTGCTCAACCTTGGTCATCTGCTTGTTCTATAGTTGTACCTGGTCTATACAGCTTGGCATTAACTCCTATATTTGGTACCAACTGCTTGCTTTGAGGATCTGGAAAAAAACCTACTTTGCCTTGAGATTCATCATAATCTTTGAACCACGCATAAATGAAAGTGTCCCCTGCCTTAATTGGATATTTTTTCGCTATTCTTCAAAAAGTATTTTCGTCAGTATCTAAACATGTCCATTCTTTAGGATCATTTGCATTGGAGCCACTTCACAAATATATATACACATTAAACAAGCTGGGCTTATTCTGCAGTAATTTAGGCCGATGTATATGTGCACCATACCAGTAGTTAGTGATGCTGTGAGTTGCATCCTTTTTATACTTGAAAAGCTTACTGATCTGCTAGTGTTTTTTGTTCTCCCAGCTCATCTATCTTAGAAGTGCACCTTGTCTTTTTTTGTTGTGTGATCTTTGCATCATATCATGGAGTGCTTGGTTACTCAATTGGATTTGAACGGTATTTTTGTTTGTGTCCACATGGGTGTGTGTCTGTCACATTTTTGTCTCCAAATTTTATAGAAAAAGAAGTGAAAAATGTTTTTCTTGTCAGCCTACTTGTCTAGTATTTTGTTACCAGTATTACTAGTATTTTGACATGATATAAAATTTTCTTTTCTACAGCTGTACTTGTGGAAAATGGTAAATTCCTTCTATCGGCAAAAAGAAACTGCCGTGCAACATATACAGAATATACAATATCTATGAATGCTGGCAATATATCTAGGTCTACCAGCCCATACATTGGAAAAGTGAGGTACTAACTTGAAGAAATTATATCCTTATTCCCAAACTTACAGCATTTTAATCTGACACGTTGCTACTTGCTAATATGTTTGCCATTTTGAATTTTAGGTCAAATTTCCTTGGCACGAAGTTCGTAATATATGACACCGAGCCACCGTACAACGCCACTAGTGTTTCACAGTCAGGGAAAACAAGCCGAAGATTTTACTCCAAGGGGTCAACGAAGTGTCCTTGCAGCATGTACAGGATAGCACAGGTCTCATATGAGCTGAAGATCTTGGGAACTCGGGGTCCTAGGCGGATGCACTGTGTAATGCACTCCATTCCTGCCTCATCCCTTGAGGCTGGTGGCAGTGTCCCTTGCCAGCCGGACAACACCCTTACCCACTCTCTCGACGAATCCTTCAGCGGTGTCTCCTCGAAATCGTCCATTGTGGACCATTCCATGCATTTCAGCAGTGCCCGGTTCTCCGACATCTCAATAGCAGGTGGCCCAGGGATCGGAGGCCAGGCATTGAACGATGACAATGAGTGCAAGGACAGGCCTTTGATTCTCCGCAACAAGGCTCCAAGATGGCATGAGCAGCTACAGTGCTGGTGCCTCAACTTCCGGGGCAGGGTTACCGTCGCTTCCGTCAAGAACTTCCAGCTCATTGCTGCCACGCAGCCTTCTGCAGGAGCCGCTACTCCGTCACAGCCGGCCCCACCACCTCCAGCAGAGCACAAGGTCATACTGCAATTCGGGAAGGTCTCGAAGGACATGTTCACCATGGACTACCGCTACCCACTCTCAGCCTTCCAGGCGTTCGCCATCTGCCTGAGCAGTTTCGACATCAAGTTGGCTTGCGAATAGAACTGCCGGGTTGCAAGCATCATGGATGCTGCTTATTTGACATGTCGATTGTCGCACATGCTCCTCCAAGAAGCCGACAGCCCCCAAGTTTAGCAGGGGACGCCATTCTGTTGTGGCACCTTATGAAGGAATAATCGATAAAACGCCCTCACATGTGCCATTTGATCAAATGCCCCGTAATGAGACATCATGGGGCATTTGATCAATTGCACCAAGTAAAATGGGACAAATGATCAATTCCCCCCCTTACGAAAGGGATGTTTTAGCAGATTTCTGAACTCTTAGTTGCTTTGTTGATGCACTGTATCCCCATTTCTTTTCTTCTGTAGCTTGCTCTGGAACAACTAGTCTGATTTTCTCTTTTAGCAAACTTCATGGGGTTATGTATTAGCCGAGAGAGTTGATTCAAGTATAGATAATCTCAGTGGGGGTGGTAAAGTGTTGCTTGGATATATATTGGGCATCTGTTTTGTGATGTCACAATCAGATACCAGATTTTGTTTGCTTCTAAGTGAGGCCTGAAGTTAGGCTTCTTTTGCCAAGAGTAAATTATGCAGACAATTTCACCAGGCAGGCACTAAACAGATCTTTTAGTTGCTACCCATGTAAGATTGCATCAACATCCAAAGAAAGATTCGAAAGTGACCTCATATTTTAGATGCAGAGCCACCTCTTTCCACAGTTTGGTGAGCCGAAAGGGACAGGATGCAACATCTGTTAGTTTTGTTACAGGCGAAAAAGGCAAAATAATGTATGGAATAACCCAAAAATACGTCTATAATAGTAACCACTTACCCCTGAATCAAGATGATCTTTTTCACTGTTTGGCGGTAAATATGACTGTTTTAATCAGGGTTCAAGAAACCGAAATTAAGGGCATGTTTGGTAGAGTTCCAGATCCTAGTTTCACCTGAGATCTGAAACTTATAGGCTAAAATAAAGTGAATTAAATTTATATTTTTAATCTAAAATATAAATAAGATGATTTAATGTATTGCAGCTCCAGTTCCAAGCTAGAGTCCTACTAAACACACTCTAAATAGACTAGTTCCGAGACGAGGAGGATTTGGCTCTACGATGGAGGGAGGGAACAGGACTGGACCATCACTCCGATCTTATTCCGATGCCATCTCTCAACAACTTTGCAAGCATCAATCGGATTTCCTGCTGCGGAAGACGCCGGGTGCGTAGGGACCAAAACCATCGACCAATCGCGACCATCGATTGGAGAGCGAAGATGTCCAGTGATCACCAGGAGTGGGGCATCCACTTCGGGAAAAAGGAAGCAGATATTCCGTGATCCATGCACGCATCCATCCATCTCGAGTTCCTGATTCCCAAGCAAAAGATCCACCGACGATCCGCCTGTCAGTGCCGAACTAACTGTCAGGTTCACTGTTGCGCCTGTGTGCAAGGCAGATGTGTGGTGAGGCTTCCAGCCCCAAAAGTCTGAATTTGAGTCTGAACTTGACCAACGACGATGGCATATTTTCCCAGTTCAACCAAAATTTTTGACCGGTTGATGAGATTGGGACCATCTGTTCTTCAATCTCACACACAGTTTGGGCCTGTCCATTTTGTATCCAGCCCCTAAATTCGCTGCAAAATGTGACCTGACCTGTCCATATCACGACCACAGTGGTCCAGTGGATGAAGCGAACAGCCAGTGGGGTGCAAGCAACAGGTCTCGCATTCGATGGCAGCCGCTTGCCGTCGCTCACAGGTCACAAAATTGAGCCGCTAAAACTCGCTCGCTAGCACGCCACTCAGCTGCCGTGCGTGTTCATTCGCCGGGTCGCTCTTGATGTTCACTCGCCGGCGATTTGAACAAAAGGAGCACAGAGAAGAAGGTCTCAGGTCCGCGCGAACCTTGATGCACGTTCTGGTTCAATACAAACAAATTAGGACCGCATGGCACAGAGTGTGTCTCCATCGTCTCAAAAATAAATAAGAAAAAGAGAAGGCTTGTTTGGTTTGATGCACGGAGTGTGACTCTGTCGCCTTAAAAACGAACCCAAAAAAAAAAAAGGAAGGGTTTGGTTGGTTTGATGCACTGAGCATGTCTCAGTCGTCTCAGAAATGAACAAGAAAAGGAAGGGTTTGTTTGGTTTGAAGTCTCCGTCGTCTCAAAAATGAACAAGAAAAGGAAGGGCTTGTTTGGTTTGAAGTCAATTTTATCATAACTAACCTTTGACAAATGTGGCTAGTCATATTTTTGTGGTAATAAAATTCAGCGTTACAAGTATAGTAAAGTATGGCAAAAAAAACTAAATCTATGACACGTGAAACATGTGGTTAAGAAAGTGTGGCAAGACACAATTGTAGCAACAAACCAAACATCCGACTAAGAATCTGTAGTAGATATAAACTTAGGTGTAACTTCAAACTAAGGGTTCGTCTGGTTGGTAGGATAAAGTTGAATGGGATAGAATAGTTCTATACCATTTTGTTTCATTATTTTGAGTAAATGGAATGGTTCAACATTTATAGAGAATATTTCTCAAATTTGTATCCTACCTTCCAGGATAGAATGATTCCATTCAAGCAACCAAACACATGAATAATTTTTTTTTTCTTGAACCATTTCATACATATACCATATAGTACAAGCAACCAAACACACTCTAAAGAGACCCAAAGCGTGTCTCTGGGACGACCCAAAGCCGAATAACTAGCTTGGTGCAACAGTAGTTCTGTTAGGCCACCAGCCCTGGATTGACAAAGGTGATGCTAAGAGTGGCCAGCTTAAAGCATCGCCGAATTTTGACAGCCTACCAAACATTAGGATTGAGTCCACTTGTGCTCGTTAGAGTGTGCTTTAGCAGGGAAAGAAAGAGCTAATAATAATAATAATAAACTCGATTGGACTATACAACATCCAATGCAGAGATATAAAACCGTTAGCCGTTAGGAGATCTTGTTCTATTCATAACAGAAGCTGCATGCTTCTTTGCGTTTTTTTTTATGGTAACACGCATCGGATTTTCATGAGAAACAGAACACATGTAGAAGCCTTGATTGGAATAATGGAAATGTTAGGGTATGCACATGGTTTTATGAAAAAAAAAAGCTTCGATGTTACGAATAGAACGGAGCCTTGGCTAGAATGGATGCTTCCTTTAAATTCTCGACATAAAGGTGAGGCTCTTTGGCAAATTGTTGGAACTGAAAATTTGAGAGGAAAAACCTTGCTAATTGAGCTTAATTAGTTACCGGCCAGGGTTCGCGACGAAGATCGGTAGAAAATCGCAATTATCGACCGTATCGGTACAGCTCGGTTTATAAAACAGCTCGGTAAATCGGTCAAATTAAAAAATTCAAAAAAATTTATGCGGCGTAAATGGGTCAAAAATCGGTGAAAATCGCTCAATTTTTTAAGAAAAACAACGAAAATTGCTCAAAAAATCGACCTTCAAAAAAGTTCAACTAGCCAGTTGATTTCGCACGAAAATCGGGTGATTTCCATGAAAATAGTCAATTTTTGAATTTCCCCCCAAAAAATTGATTTCGAAACTCTACGATTTTTTACATTTTCGACTAATTCTTGGTTCGATATTTCCGATTTTCGAATTTTGAGCGATTTTCTCCGTTTCGATTTTGTTAACCCCGTCGCCAGCACAAGCGATGGAAAACGTCTTTTGAGGCAGCTCGTACTCATACCACCCCTGTAACCCTTCCAGCCAACTTCGACCAAGCTTATAAAGTTTATTTTTAGCGTATAAACAAAAAAAATGACTAGATTATCTTTAATTATTATCACTAAATACTGTATCCAATACATATATGTAAAAATATAAAGTAAATATAAATATTTATTAAGGTATATAGAAAACATCATACTAATTTTATATTAGAATATGAAATATAACTTATATTATGAACAAAATTATAAAAAAAGCTTAAAACTTACTCCCTCTGTTTACTTTTATAAGACTTATTTTTTGAATAGGCTTATTCATAATTATAAAGCTTGCATGTAAATTTAATGAAACATTTCCTTCTATACCTATATTTATTTTCTCTCAATCATATGCATTTATTCATTACCACCCACACAAAGTATATCTTTCATCTTTGAAGACAACTAAGTGAGGGCATATAAGTCATTTTCTCTTATACATTTTTTGAATTTTAATTCAACCTTAATTCTTGTATAAAGTCAAAATAGTCTTAGGGCAAGTACAATAATAAAGTTAGCTGTTTCCTCCATTTTCTATATATATCATCTAGAGTAACACTAAAACTAGCTTGCACAATAGTTATCTCTAAAAATTGATTTTAAATACCATGCATTAACTATCTTTTCTCTCTTGTATATAACTAATTTACCTATACTCTCATGCAATACTTACCACTAAATAAGAGTCAACTCTTTTCTTTTTTCTCACTATTTTATATAGAACAAAACTGACGTAGACATACTAAATATAAGTTGAGATGATCTTATTATATATACCCTTAAAACTAAATATAAGTTGAGATATCTTATTATATATACCCTTAAAATAAACAGTGGAGTAACACCCAACCAGTCCGTACGGCACTCGGCTCGGTCTTCCAGCATGGCGTGCTTGGCCGGCGGCCTTTTCCGGCCAGCCGTCCCCACTACCGGTGGGCCCTGCCGGGTCAAACCCGGGTTGAACATGCGGTCACGGGCTGGCGCGTGGCCCGTGACCGGCGCGAGGATTTCCCCGAACTACCCCCGGTCGGTCGCCGGCGCACGCGGGACGCGCAGGGGCAGCACGGTAAAAGCATGCGCGGCGGCCGTGGGAGCATCCCGCACGCATGCGCCGCCCGGGCCCACGTGCCAGCGGCTCCCCGGTTTGTAAAGCGTTATCGCCATGTGCACGCAGGGCGACTGACTGACTACTGACCACTGGAATTAGATTCGATTTGATTCGATTGGATTGGATTGTTTCTTCCACGATTAAATTGAAATTGAATATGTACTTGTCAGTTTCTAAATACACACCATTTTAATTTTTATATTTGGTCAAAACTATTATCTAAGAATATAATAAAAAGAGTGATATGGTCTCTCAACAATATGTCCCGGTGAAGGTACAAGGCCAGACAATAACATCTTTTTTATTTTTAAACTTTGTTTCTAAACATATAATATTCTATAATGTCATCCACTACTATAGACTAAATAAAACTATAATCTAAGAATATAATAAAAAGAGTAATATGGTCCTTTACGAATATGTCCGGGTGAATGTAGAAGGCCAGACAATAACATGCTTTTCTCTTTCTTATTTTTTTTCAGTTGTATAAATGCTATAGTATAAATGAAAGATAAATAGTAATTATTTTGCTTGTGCATCACATCGGTGCGCCCATGACAAATTGTGGTTAAATTGCATGGAAGATCTTTCCCTCGTATATACCAGTCGGCAAGCTGCTTTAGCAAGCATTGCAGCGAGAAGATTATTGACAGGAGTACACAGTGCGATTTCTATCTGTATTTTTCTTTTGCTCTCATAAATCTACCGGTATTTTTCTATATTTTTTTCCTCATAAATGTATCCGTATTTTTCTAGGCACAGGGGAAAGTATGTGTTGGATAAGACGGTTCTTCTTTCTAAGGCTCGGTTGCGATAGGGAAATTCTATAGAAATATCGCAGGAGATGCAGCATCGACTCTCACTCTCCGTGGGGTTTTGCACAAAAACTCCTATTGGTATCATCCATTTGTGATTTGCCCTTCATATTCTAACCAAAGTATTCCTGTCGGGGATTAGACATTCCTCATGACGACCATCGTATCTCGGCGACTGGTCAGCTACCGGTCTTGTTACCCTTGGACGGTGTCCCCAAGGAAGATCCTCGGGTGGGCCGACTTGTCGGCCTACCCTGTCTTCAGTCAAGCTCGCCCCCGAGCATGCTTGCTTGGGGGAACACAACCAACGACCAGGTCAGAAGAAGGGACTTCGGGCATAACCAAAAAGCAGGGCACGGTCCACGAAGGTGACGTGGCATTAAACGCTCGGCGGCTTAAAGGACCGTATGGCCACAATCTAAACCCACTACACCCACGTAGCGGTATGACGAAAAGCAGGGAAACAGTTCTACCCATGTTGGGGAGCAATGGTGGCGCGTCACTCCGTAATAAATGTTGCATCGCTGTAGCCACCTATAAATACCCTGTCGCATGTAGTAATCGGGGTTCGGTTCCCCTGGGTTCTCCCTCAAGTAGTGGTTGTTGCTGACCGTAGGTAGAATCATTCCCAGAACCACCCGATGGCTCCAAAGGAACCAGATAATACCAAATACACTCGTAAGGAGTGGAGAAGGAAGGGAGGCCCAGGGGCCCCCGAGCAAACATCCTGTAATTCATCTTTGGAAGCTAGTGTAATTACTGGACGTAGGGCTGTTATCTCTCCCGTGAGAGGTCCGAACCAGGAAAAATCCTCTTGTCTGCTGTATTGTCCCGACCACCTCGACCCTAGCTCGGCAGGCCCTCGGACACTATACCCTCCGCGGAAAAGGGGCCCTAGGTTGATCCCTCATTCAACAAGTAAGCTCGGCGGGGGACCGGTTCCTGAATCGTCGACAACTCCCTTCCATCATAAATAGTTTTCACTTTGGATATTAACACAGTATCTAAAATACAATTTTGACAGTTAATTTTTTGTTATATTATATTTATAAAATCTAATAAAATTATAATATTTTGAAAGTATTTTTCGAGATAAATTGACACATATGATTTTTATATATCCAATTTAAAATATTTTAAAAATATTAATAATCAAAGTTCCAAAAAAATTGACGGTACATATGTCTAAAATAATAACTATTTATGATAAGAGAGAGCATCATGTAAAAGCATCCAATGAAATAACTTCTTACCATATGTCGAAATCTATCTATCTCTGTCTGGGCTTTTATGTAAGCAGTTACAGAGACTCGAAGACTACATATGCACAAAAATAAAGCCATTATTCATTGGGTGCCAGTTACCAAACCCTCAAGGACCACCTAAGTCCTTAGAGCATCTCCAAGAGAAGCTCTAAATAGGTTGCTAATTGTAATTATAGAGCTTTGATGGAAAAAAAACACTCCAACAGAGGTTGTATTTTGAGAAAAATTATCAAAATAGGTTTAGGACTCAGAGCCCTGTTGCTATATTTAGCAACTCTCCTCTCCGGCCCTAATGAAGGATTGGAGATTTAGGATCTAATTGCTGGAGTCAATAGCTATCTTGGGTCCTAATTTTTTTAATTTAGACTCTATTTTGAGATATAGAACTTTATTTTAAGACTTACTATTAGAGATGCTCTAACGAAAGCCAAAGGCCAAACAAAACCCAAAACCATTCCTAATCCAAAAGAATATTTTGCACACCCAACAAATAAAGCAACAAACCACGATTAAAATAATCAACACTCATGATTAGCCCAGACCGACCCTCTCTAACCAAAAAAAATGAATAGATTAATCATCTCTCTAGTCACAATTCCATGCAAATATCACACGCATAGTGCTTCAGTGCTTTACTACTTTTCTTCTCGATACAAGTTATATAAATCTTAATAAAAAAATATACATAATTATCATCTATCTTTATTTATATTTTAGTATCTATACACCTCTATTAAAAAAAAACATAAAAGGATCTCTCATATTATACACCCATCAATTCAACATCGCCGCCACCACCACCTCTACATATCTCTCCAATCTCCATCGCAGCCTCACGAAACGTATCCGCGACCGCGAGCAAACCGTCGCACCCGCTAACCCGCTAAGCCCGCGTCTCCAAGATCCGCTTCGCCTGCTCCGGCGGAACCCGCGGCGATCTCGCCGGCGACCATGCCGGCAACGGACTACCAGGGCTCGTCGTCCCACTCCCACCCCTCCCCGTTCTCCTCCTTCGGCCGCTCGCTCCTGTCTCTCCGCCGGGATAATCCGGCCGCCGCGTCCCCGATCATGCCGTCCGGCGAGGAGGCTGACCTCGAGGCGTTCCAGCGCCTCGTGGCCGCGCACCTCGTGGACTTGCGAGAGGGGGAGGAGTTCCTCTCCATCGCGTGGATCCGGCGGCTCCTCGAGGCGTTCCTCCTATGCCAGGAGGAGTTCGGGGTGGTGGTGGCCCAGGCGCGCCGCCGCGGTGCGCTCCCGGCTCCGGCGGAGAGGCTGGTCGGGGAGTTCCACGAGCGCGCGGTGAAGGCGCTTGACGTCTGCAACGCCGCGCGCGACGGCGTCGACCAGGTGCGCCGCTGGGAGCGCCTCGCCGGCAACGCGGCGTCCGTGCTGCTCGCGCCCGGGGAGATCCACGAGGGGAAGCTCCGCCGCGCGCGGAAGGCGCTCTCGGACCTCTCGGTCCTTCTCATCGACGACGCCGCCGTCGCCGGGGGCGGTGGCGGTGTCGCTTCCTTCCTTGCTTCCCATCGCAATCGCTCCTTCGGCCGAGCGCGCGCGTCCCCCTCCCGCGCAGCGGCCCCCAGCTCCTCCTCCTCCTCCTTGTCTTCGTCCTCCCACTTCCGCTCGCTCTCGTGGAGTGTGTCCCGCACGTGGTCGGCGGCGCGGCAGCTGCAGGCCATTGGGTCTGGCCTGGCCGCGCCGCGCGGGCACGAGGCGGGCCTTGCTGCACCGGTGTACGCAATGGGCTGCGTGCTCCACCTCGCCGCGTGGGCGCTCGTCGCCGCAGTCCCATGCCCGGACCGCGTCGGCGCTCTCCAGGCGTACCACCTCCCCGCAGCACCGCCGCGCGCAGCATTCCCATGGGCCCCGCCCCTCCTCACGCTCCAAGAGCGCCTCACCGAGGAGGGAAAGCGCAAGGACAGGCGCAATTCTTGCGGCCTGCTCAAGGAAATCCATACGCTAGAGAAGTGCACGCAGAGGCTCGCCGAGGCAATCGACGCGGCCCCCATCCCGCTCTCCGGCGAGAGGGAGGCCGAGGTACGGGAGGCCGCAGCCGAGCTTGCTGCTGTGTGTGCCGCCATGAAGGACGGGCTCGAGCCGCTGGAAAGGCAGGTGCGAGAGGTCTTCCACCGCATTGTGCGCGGGCGCATGAAGGGCCTCGACTCGCCTAGGCTCAACGCCGATTGAACCACCAATAATTCGCATTAGATTGTGCAATGTGGTGGTGATAGGTAGCTCTTCTGTTCTTGTTTTTTTTTTGCTCAATTGTGATCTGGTAGTAGCAAGTATAAAATATGTATCGTTCTGTAAAAGGAAGGAAAAGAGTCATCTTTCTGTAAAGGTGATTCCTTCTTCCCTTGTTTTGATGCTGCATTTGGTATATATCATCGCATTTTCGTTGGTAGTGTACATATGTGCGGCTAATTCTTGAGTGACTTATGTTCGGAAAATCTGCGTGGTCACTTTGGAAATGTGACCTTTGATCGAGAATGTTTACAAAAAAGAGGAGCAAAAAAGAAGAAAAACATTTCCACTGTTATTTAACTCTGGCATTCTTGGCTGTTATTGTTCAAATTTTCACGTTCTGACATTTTGATCGGTGTCATTCTATACATTATGGTAAGGCGTTGTGTGCAGAGAAATGCTCAAATGCGATGATTGTTATTGCTGAAATGTTGTGATTTGTGGTAATCCACATTTTTCTGTGGTGTTTATGGGTTTGTGGAGTGCGTAATTTGGTTGTATGTTCAATCTAGAAACAGCTCTGTTGAGTTTTAGATAGTCGATTTCTTATTTGCATGATGAACTAATTGGCCTGTGTGCTATTGAAAGCTCTACTAATCAAGAGCAAAAAGAATATCTGAAGAATAAGACCACCACATAAGATTCAAGGTATGTGCTATTCCCCCTCTACTACTATATACTTTTCTGTTGTCATATTTCAACCAAGAGCAGGCCAAAAGTAGAGGCGTGCTACCAAGTTACTTAATTAGGTTTGCCTATTATTGTACTGTTTATAAACTAGTAGACAGGACGACAGTTTGCAGAAGAAGCACCAAAGTGAGAAGAAAAAAAAAGATCTTATGAATGATCCCATTGTGGTTGGTGTTCTTCAACTTCTTCATTTACCATACCATTTACCTTTGTGTGTTCTGAACATGCAGTGTGAGCTTTCCATCATCACTAGAAGCAGCACTGCGCTGTGTCCTCTGTAGCATCTAATGCTTTCCTTTTAGTAACAACATTATTATGGCTTGCTTCTTGTTGTTCACCTGCCACAGCCCACATGTGCTAGTGAAGTGCAGCCCCCTTTCCATGAGCCTGTTCATTGTTCACAAGATGTGTGAGAAAAGGGTGAGCAGTTTCTGTTCTGCCTATGCATCATCATCATCATTCATCAGTACTACTAGGGTACAGGCACTTTGCAGAACCTGTGAATAAAGTGTGGTGGATGCTGTGAGCTGGATCATTGGGGGAGCCTTTCCATGGATTGCATTTGCATTGGCTTGTCTTGATGATGAGGGTGGTGTTCTTGTTTCTTCTGCTATGGTGTGGTCAGCAATGGTCGCTTTTTCCAGCTGTTGCTGCTGTAAAGGGTGAAGCAGAGAAACCACCAGCCTCATACGACGCAGGTCGGCTCACCTGCTACCTGGGCCCACCGGTGCTCATTGGTCACGTTCCCACATTGTTGGGTGTCAGTGCGTCACCCTCGCGTCATGCTCGCGTCACCGGCCTGGCCTGTAGGAGCTAGGAGGCTGGCAGAGCGAAGATGGAATTGATGCGATTTGGAACTAAACTTTGGATGATGCTTCGGATTAGGGCTATGAATTTGTATTTTTGCTTGACATGTATGCACCCTGTAAGCTTACCCTGAGATTGAAACTAATACATGCAAAAATGGCACTTCCTCTGTCATTTTTTTTAACTTAGGTTTGGAGCTCTAGCATTTACTATTAAAAGAAGATAAGCACCAACGCTAAGCCGAGGCTTGAACTCTGAGGATGGAGGCACAGCTAGCCAAGTGACCTTTGGTCAGTCCTCACTCCCTCCATTATTTGTGTAAAGTTTATTTGGACCGGATATGAGCAAATGAACATGGCATCCGTAGTTGATAACTTTAAAGTACAAGAGAGAGAATTGTTAGTGTGAATGTTTCCTAGTAAACGCTGAAGAGAGAGGAAGATAAATAAGGGAAAAGAGAGAATACCATTTACTTCCTTCGGTTACAAATAGTTATCACTTTAAACATAGGTATGTCGAATTTTCAAAACTTTGACTATCAATATCTGTATAGATTTGTCTCGAAAAGTACTTTCATAATATTATAATTTTTTATTACGTTTTATAAATATATTACAATATATATAAGTGGTCAAATCTACATTTGGAAGACCGTGTTGATGTCTAAAACGACAACTATTTGTGACCGGGGAAATTAATTTGCATACATATTTTATATTTTAAAGCAAAGCTAAAAAAATTGCCCTATATTTTGAAACAGAGGAGGGGCACGAAATTTTCAAGCTTAGTCCCGAGATTTCTTTTTCAATAAAATTGACCGGTCTAGTAAGGAGCAGGCTTTTTGCAGGACTAGAATTGTCTGTAAAGCCGGCCTTATCAGAGGCTGGTGGACTCTGGTATGAACTTGGCCCAACTTGACGGCCCATCTTGCATGAGCAGAAGTTTTTTTTTTCCTTTTTTCTTTTTTAAAAATCTCTCTCTGTCTCTTCGCCTGATCAATGGCTTCACTTCCTCTACGCATTGCCTGATTTCTTGGTCGTGAAAGCGCAACGCTAGTTACACGATTGACATCTAAGTCTATTCCCAGATTCAGTCTAGAAGCCTGTTGAGAAGGAAAGGAAAAAAAAAGAAAGAAAGAAGAAAACTCCTGCACTCGTTGGGATGGAGAAGATGCGATCTACGGCATCACGAGCAACGGAGTTCAAGGTAAATTCACGGTGAAGCTTGCTCGTTGGGATGGAGAAGATCCTAGCAGCGTGCTCTGCTCCGCCTCCGATTAGGGCTGTAAACGAGCTGAGCTCGAGCGAGCTTAGCCCTCCAGGCTCGAGCTCGGTAAGGCTCGAATCGAGCTCGAGAGCTCGGCTCGGTCCAGACTCGAGCTCAGCTCGACTAAGCTCGATAAGCTCGGGAAACTCGGTAGGTTCGGTAACAAGCTCGAGTAAGTTCGGCTCGAGAAAGCTCGATTTAAAAAAGCTCGATCCAGGCTCGAGTAGACTCGCGAACTATTCGAACTCGGTTTAGTTAGGCTCGCGAGCTCGAATTCAAGCTCAAGTTCGTCTCGTTCGGAGCTCAAACCGAGCTCGAATCAAGCCTCTCACAAACCGAGCTCGAGTAGCTCGCGAGTCTCGAGCTTTTTTTTACAGCCCTACCACCAATGAATATAAATGAATATGACAAGAACATATATATGTACCACTTGTGCCCGTTCTCGCAGAGCTTCGTGGAGGTGTCGCCTCAGTTGCTTGGCGTGCTGGTCGGAGATGGAGGCTCCACCCAGTGTGTTCCAGCTGCACCTAGACGACGCCGACTGCGGGAACGAACCTGCCGCCCTCGTAGAAGGTGACAACGAAACGCAACAATGCTCCCCTCACCGGCTCCACGACGCAGTGCTTGTGGCCAGTGTAATGTTAATACTAATGAGCAAGCTTCACCGTACGACTGCTGTACTACTAATGAGTATATTAGGGCTATTTCAACAACTGTACTACCCCTGTGTTCCCTTATCAATCTAATACAACAACTGTACTACTAATGAGTACAGGGCTAGCTATCGAGCTTCTTTCAAAATTGACATAGCTAAACGTAAAATTATTTATTTAAGTAGCTATTTCAAATTTAAGCTAACGAGTCAATATCGAACCGAGCCTTATTAACCTTTTCCCCTCGAAATAGACTCATTTCAATTTCGAATCTATTAAAAACTATAATCAAAGCAGTTTTAATTTGAGTCATAAAAAGCTTTTTTGCCAGCCCTACTAATGTACTAGGACAATAAGCGCGGCGCACGCCGCGCGCGTCAACGAAAAACAAATCTATGTTTTTTCGGAGAAAAACGGATCACGAAAACAAATTTTGCCGTGCGCGTGAACGAAAAACAAATTTGTGTTTTTCTCATAGAAAAAACGGACCACAAAATTTTTTTTTTGGAAAAGCGAGGAAAAACGGACCACGAAAACATTTTTTCCGGGAAAAACGGAGCACAAAAACATTTTTTCGGGAAAAATAGAGAAAGGACTAAGCGCGGCGCACGTCGCGCGCGTGAACAAAAAACAAATTTGTGTTTTTCTCAGAGAAAAAACGGACCACGGTTTTTTTTTTGGAAAAGCGAGGAAAAACGGATCACGAACACATTTTTTCCGGGAAAATCGGAACACAAAAACATTTTTTTCAGAAAAAATGGGGAAAGGACTAACAAGCGCGCGTCGCGTGAACGAAAAACAAATTTGTGTTTTTCTGAGAAAAACGGACCACGAAAACTTTTTTCCGGAAAAGCGAGGAAAAACGAGCACGAAAATATTTTTCTAAAAAAGAGCGGAGGAAAAGTCTAGAG
The DNA here is from genome assembly GCA_036346375.1 of Guadua angustifolia. Classification (NCBI taxonomy): domain Eukaryota; kingdom Viridiplantae; phylum Streptophyta; class Magnoliopsida; order Poales; family Poaceae; genus Guadua; species Guadua angustifolia. The sequence continues at coordinate 51,950,794 of CM070520.1, read as the reverse complement.
ATAGAGTGAACACATTTTTCGGTGGCGAAAACATTTTTTCCCGAGAAAAACGGAGAAAGGACCTAGACGTAAAGAGTAAGGACCTGAATGTAACGTTTTTGGACCTGTTCGCTCTTTTGAAAAATTAGAAAAGGGCTTGTTCGTGATTTGAATTTAACGGGAGTTTTTTTCCGTAAAACGGCGCACGAAGGACCCAAACGCGATTTCAAAAAGGAAAATTTTCTCTCACAAAAAATTACAAAGGACCTATTCGTAATTTACAAGGACCTATCCGTAATTTCAAGAAACATAGGGGGTTTTTCGCAAAACAGCCTAGGTGGACACGTGGACCACCTCTCCATGCGGGAACTTTGCAGGCTTTAATAGGAGGATGATATGATTCTTATAAGGTTCTTATGCATGCGGGTTGCTGGGACGTATTGACCCCATTTCCATTTTACAAGTCTGGGACTCCACTCCTCCAGTGTGAGAGACACAGCAATTTTGAGATGAAAAATATAAGAATACTAAAAATGGAGATATGTTTAGATAGACTTATTTATAGAGAAAAACCTATAATATGCCACTGAATAACTACATAATCTACAACATGCCACTCATTGTGAGGCCCCACATGTTAGTGTGACATCGTGACATATTATAGATATAAGAAGTTATTCGGTGGTTTATAAGTAATTGTCCCTTATTTATATGAAAGAAAACTGATACCTCTATCACACTAGCAAGGGGCATGAAGATGTATTAGAACATGTATAAAAAGCAAAACTCAACATCAGCGTTGGAAGGCCACGGGACAGATGTAGGCATGTCCTGTTCCTGCCGTTCCTTTCAAAAGAAAAAAGAAAAAACATCAGCGTTGGAACTTGGAAAAATGAGGCTAACTAATCACAGGATGACAAGAACACCAAAAACAAACCTAGACAACAACAAAACTGAGACAAGAAGATATTATTAGGGGAGATAAAGAAAATCTAGATCATTTTAACATAACATGTTTGAGAGCTACTACTGAACGATGTACCGTTGAAATTGATTTCAACGGTATAGCAGGTTTCACAGCTAAGTTTCATAGCTAAGTTTCACAGCTAAGTTTCACAAGCTAAGTTTCACAACTAGGTTTCGTATTTCAGAAGTTTCATTCATGTTTCGGCAAGTTTCAGTAAATTCCATGCGTGTTATGGCACGTTTCAAGAGAACGTTTGAAAAGTTTCATGTTTCGGTAAGTTTCACGTGTTTCTAGAATATTTCATGTCAATCCATGAGTTTCAACAAGTTTCAGAGCATGTTTTGCATGTTTCAAGTTTGAGCATTGTTTCACATGTTTCTGGCGGGTTTCACATGTTTCAGAGCAGGTTTCAGAATCTATACCGTTGAAATCACTACTAACGGTATACCGTTACCTAGTTTTTCTCAACATGTTTTCAGTCTTAAATGTTCAGCACATATCTGTGGATGTAACATAAACAACTTGAAAATTAATTTAATAATTACAGGATTCAATTGAGATGGGTTTGTGATGGATTTTATCTCAGAAACGATAGAAAAGGAAAATGGAGAATTAAGTGGGCTGGGGCTGTGGAAGTAACTCGCCCAGCATAGCAGTATATTGTGCCCTGTACTGAGAAGTTCTTGAATGAATATAGCACATTTACATTTGTAATGAAGCTTCATAGAAACATGCATCAGAAGAATGGTTTTAAAGATACATTTACTGTTATTCTCGGATGACAACATGTAGTTGCAGCCTATCAATTATACCATATTAGCAATTTAGCAGAAATGGACCCCACATAGCTGGTAGATTAGGCCGACTCTCAGCCTTTCAACTGAAAAGGCTTCCAAATATTTCTCCTGTAGATTACCGCGCGCAGCATTATCCAAGGAAGTTGTTTCAGATAGTAGAATCTTGAAGAAAAATAACAGCAACCTATCAACAATGTTCAACTAAGATATGATAACACATGTGCTTTCATAGAAAGTAACGAGAGCCATTGGCTCATTTCAAATAACACCAATGTAGTACACTAGTACTTGACAACTTGGCCCTATATAAGAGCAGAATTAACTTGGCCAAGCATGTATGCTATGCATAGCTAAGATTACCATGATTGTGGCAGAAACCATATCCTACTAGCAAGAGTATATAAGTGGGTATGATGTAAGAAATAGAAGCATTCTAGCTTGAGATTCATCTTTTGAAAATACAGAAAGCATGGCATCATCTTGAAAGCCAAATAACTGCTGATGTGTCCTGCGGTCCGACCTTGTTTGACAGCCCAAGAAAGAAAGCGAAAGAAATAAATGTGTATATATTTCATACATAAGATTGTGAAAATGACAAGTAACAAACTTAAAATAGAATAGTTGCAAATATCGGGAAACTGGCTAAGCTGCTAAAGTGATCCATCCAATGTCTTCCCAGACTATTTCTTACAAAAGGTTGGCATTACCACATATAAAAAGATAAGCATGTCAGCATACCTTATAATATACTATAATTTAAATCAAATGGCTACAGATTGAACAGTGAACTTACCATTCCAAGGATATATAGAGAAAGGATCATCTTCCATGAGTTTAACATCATTTTGACTGCCCTAGCTCATATGAAGCTCAATGAACCATCAGTGTTGCAAGTCGCAAGGGCAACCCCAAAGAAAGGCACCAACATTATTGAAAGGTGTAAGTGATATCAGCAAGTACACAAGCTTTTGCTCACTTTTATACATAAGGTCAGTAGAAGTTATAGACAAAAAGTTACATCCCAAAATTACATCAGGCAAATCTGAATTATATCATGCTTATTTAGGCATGTAAATTTTCCTCCACCTTTTACTCTATTAAAACCATGGGAATATAGTCCAAAACAATCATGGGAAAATGGCATGTACAAGGCTACTAATGAATGCAAAAACAGCAAAGTAGCTTTATCTTGTATCCGTGGTCAAATGGAACTGGAAAGATTTATCCGTGGTCGAATGGAACTGGAAAGATATATCGTATCCAAAGCTCAATAAACATATGACATACTTTAAATTCTGCTGCTTCATAGAAGGAACAAAAGCACTCTAGATTTGAAGACAAATACACAAACCATTTGAGATCTCTTTAGTTGTTCTAATCATATTTAGTCATCAACGTATACAGCGATTATCACAAATTCATCTCCAGATTTTTTTATGAATACATATGGACAAATAGAATTGCTTGTGTATCCTTCTTTTATCAAATATTCACTGAAACGATTATACCACTTTTGTCCAGATTGTTTTAATCCATATAACGACTTTCTCAGTTTAATTGAATATTGTTCTCGAGAACCTACTATTTCTGGCAATTTGAATCCTTCGGGTATTTTCATATAAATATCACTATCTAGTGATCCATATAAGTATAATATAACAACATCCATTAGACGCAAATCAAGATATTCCTTCATTGCCATACAGATAAAATATCTAAAAGTTGTTGCATCCTTCACGGGAGAGTATGTTTCTTCATAATCTATACCAGGTCTTTGGGAAAAGTCTTGAACAACTAATCGTGCCTTGTATCTTGTAACTTCTTCTTTATCATTTCTTTTTCGCACAAAGACTCTGTCGGGGATTGGATATCCACAATAGCCGACCATTGTATCCCGGCGGCCTCCGAGCATGCCCATGCTCGGACGTCGTCCCCGAGGAAGATCTTCGGGTCCCCCGACCTCCGGGCGACCCCGTCCTCCGTGCAAGCTCGCCCCCGAGCATGCCTGCTCGGGAGCCCGCGACCAGGCGACCGAGTCAACTGGAGGGACTTCGAACCTCGCCCAAAAGCCGGGCGCAGTCCACGAAGACAACGTGGCATTAATTACGCGGCGGCTCGAAGGACCGCACACCCGCGATCTGACGCCCATGATCGGCTCCCACGATCTGCATACTGTACCCATGTCATACATGTGCCGGAAGCAAGGAAAGCAGCGCTACCTAAATCGAAGCAGTGGCGCGTCCCCTGTAATAAATGTTGTGTCGCTTGTAACCCCCTATAAATACCTTCTCGCACGAAGGGTTCGGGGTTCCTTTTCTCGGTTCGATTCCACTCTCTGTCTCCATTATACTTAGAGCTCGTGGCTGGTGACCCAGAGATTAATCCTTAGGACCTCCTAGGGCGCCCCGAGCAAACACACTGTAATACATCCACAAGAAGCTAGTGCAATCACTGGACGTAGGGCTATTATCTCCCCTGCGAGGGGCCCAAACCAGATCAAAAAGTCTTCCCCTGTCCACTGTGATTGTCCCGACCACCTCGCTATCTCTAGCTCGGTAGGACCTCGGACGCTATACCCCCCGCAAAAAAGGGGCCTTAGGTTGATCCCTCATTCAACAAGTAAGCTCGGCAGGGGACTGGTTCCCGAATCGTCTTGCACGGACCGAAGGAGCGGTACCCTGAGGTCCAGAAGCTCTTATACTCGCTGCTCGTGACTTCGAGAAAGCTGCACCACTATTTCCAAACTCATAAGGTCGTCGTTCCGACCAACTTTCCGCTTAGGGAGATCCTAAGAAATCCAGATGCCAGCGGCCGGATAGCGAAGTGGGCCATGGAGCTCGCTGAGTTCGACATCCACTTCTCTGCCCGCACGGCGATCAAGTCCCAGATCTTGGCAGACTTCATAGTGGAATGGACGAATCCTATCCCTTGACCACCGAGCCCCGAGGATCCGAGGGCGGCCATTGGACCATGTATTGACGGTCCCGAGCTGAAGGCCTTCGAAGTGGCGTCGTCTCGGTGTCCCCTCAAGGAGATCAGCTCAATCGTCATCCGATTGCGCCGCGCGACCAACAACGCGGCGGAGTATGAAACCTCTTGGCGGCTGCGGCGATGCAAGGCACTCGAGTCCAAATGACCGACCGGAAAGGCGATTCGCAGTTGGTCATCAACCAAGTCAACAAGGAGTATCAGTGTTCCGATCACTCAATGGCGCTTTACTTGGTTGAGGTAAGGAAGATGGAGCGGTACTTTAGAAATTTCGAAATACTTTACATCCCCAGGAAGGACAATTCCCTGGCCGACCATCTTTCCAAGGTCGGTACCTCGCAGATGCCCGCCCCGCCCGGGGCGCTCGTCGAGTATCTGCACAAGCCCTCCATTCCCTCTGTAGAGGAGGCAACCCCCCAGATGCCCGCCCTGCCCGGGGCGCAAGTCGAGCATCTGTGCAAGCCCTCCATTCCCTCTGTAGAGGAGGTACAAGAGACGTGCGGTAACATCTCCCTCCTCGAGCACGGTGCAGACTGGACGACGCCATTCGTCCAGTATCTTGCCCACAGGACAATGCCCGAGGAGGAAGCCGAGCATTCCCGGCTCATAAGGCGGTCCTCTGCTTACAGACTGGTCGAGGGCGCCTTATACCGCAAAGGGGCACTTGGAGTCCTCTCCAAGTGTATATCTCGGGAAGAGGGCAATTTCCTTCTCAGAGATATCCATGAAGGAATGTGCGGAGCTCACTTGTCCTTCCGGACCCTTGTGAGCAAAGCATTCCGGCTGGGATACTATTGGCCGACAGCATTAGCCAACGCTCGGGTGCTCGTGGTGACCTACCGGGCGTGCTAATTTCACACCTGCAAGGCCCACCAGCCAGCGTACGTGCTGCAGACCATCCCACTCTCATGGCCATTCTCGACCTGGGGGACTGACATTCTCGGGCCTTTCCCTCGTGGTCGAAAGGGTTGCAAATACTTGCTCGTGGCCATCGACACTTTCTCCAAATGGATCTAGGCCGAGCCTGTATCAACCATTTCGGCTCAGGCAGCCAAAAGATTTTTCCGCAGCAACGTGGTGACGTGCTTCGGGATCCCCAATCGCCTCATCACGGACAACGACACTTAGTTCACTAGCGAGCTATTCCAAGCCTACTGCGAAGACATCGGAACAAAGGTCTGCTTCGCCTCTGTAGCTCATCCGCAGAGCAATGGAGCGGCCGAGCGCGCAAATGGCCAAATACCCCAAGGGATCAAGAAAAGGGTCTTCAAAGACCTCGCCCGGCACGGTGGGTCGTGGGTGGACGAGCTTCCTTCCGTCCTCTGGTCTGTGCGCACCACAGCGAGCCGAGCCACGGGTGAGACGCCCTTCCAGCTCGTCTATGGTGCCGAGGCCGTCCTATCCGCCAAAGTCGTGCTCGGGTCCCAAAGAGTACACCTGGTCGATAGCATCTACCAAGAACGCGAGCGTCGCCTCGACCTCGACCTCACCGAAGAGGCGCGCGAAAGGGCGCTGCTACGATCCGCCATCTACCAACAAGCTCTTCGTAGGCACGCGGCCAAGTCAATTCGGCCCCGAGCCCTGCAGGTTGGGGATCTCATCCTGCGCCGAATTCAGGATACGTCGAAGGCCAACAAGCTCTCCCCCAAGTGGGAGGGCCCGTTCACGGTCGTCTCGATAGCACGCCCGGGGGCTGTCCGCCTAGCGATGGAGGACGGTCGCGTGCTCACAAGCTCATGGAACATCGACCAGCTGCGCAAGTTCATTGTCTAAACTCACACTTCTTTTGTATCTAGCTCTAGCTATGTGATTTCTCTTTTCGAAAAGTGGCCTCACCCACGCGATGTCTGTTACCTCCAAGATTTTGTGAATATATGCAAGGTCACTGCCCGTTGGTAAGCCGACCTAGTCTCGCGCAAGGGCATACTTTTCTCACGATCTTGATGATGGGACGAGCGCGTTGGGCGGGGGCAATCTCTCCAAGCGTTCTTCGCCCTAAGGTCGGGCCGGCGCGCGCACGACCGCACAAGGTGCCACGACCAACACCCAGTCACTAAAACTCACCACCAGAGGCTCCAGTCTTGATAAGCCGGCCTTGATCCACAGTAGCTCTTCGCTGCGCGATCCAAGTCGCATACAGACACCCTTTCGGTCGGTCTGGAGACTTAGTCTGGCTCGCGCGTGTTTGGTCATCGCGCACCCTGTCGAGCAACCGCGCGTCCTTCCTCGCCTGCGACCATGCCCGCAAATCAGGGGTATGCATCCCAAGCGCTAAAGAAGTCAAGACTTTGCACGTTCTTCTCCCCCAACCTAAACCATGCTCGCCGCTTGGAGAGGCTGGCGCCTTGGTCGGGGGGGGGGGGGGGCGGCACGTGCTTTCCTAACTCTCCTGCGAATGAGCTCGTGCTCGCAACTTAGGTGCACGAGCTTCATTCGCAGCGGGGGCTTGGTAGGAACAAGTCGTTGCGCTATCGATTTTTCCAAAAAATCATCGCCAAGTGCCTCATTCTAGCTTGTCATTGTAACATTGTCTCTTTCTTAAGAATTTATTACTTACGTGAAGATTTTCTTTGCTTATTTTGGGCTTATGTTGCCTATGCTTCATCCTAACCTACGCTCCTATCAGTCTATCTTTCTCTATCTACCGCATGTTCGTTGCTTGCAGAAATAACTACAAGGACTCAGAAGAGGCATTGCAGCGGACAAAGCCCTTGAACGAGGAAGCAATATATACCCCGATCGGCATTACAAAAAGTCATCCAAAAGTCCTTCAAAAGGAGGAAAAAGGAAGAAGCAAAAAATTCTCTACACGGCAGGCTTCACTGCCCTAAGCGCTGCGGCGTGCTTCTGCCTCAGATCATCGATCTTGGCTTCAAGGTCGATTACCTTCCGCTGGGCGTCCCGACCTTCGCGGGCTTCCTGGCGAAGTTGCTCGACCTCCTCCTTGCTCTGATCAGCAAGATCGGCGGCCGCTCGTGCAGCTCGGCCCAACTTTGCCACCTTCACCTCAAGGACGCTCGAGTGCTGCTTCCCTTGCCCAAGCTCTTGCTCGAGCTTAAGGGCCTTCTCCTCGGCTTCGGCGGCGGCCTTCTTTGCTTTGCCAGAGCACCGTTTCTCTTGCTCAAGCTTTTGCTCAAGAGCAAGAACCAACTCCTTGCTGGTCGCGGCTTCCTCTTCGGCCTGACGGGAGTGCTGTTTCTCTTGCTCGAGCTCCCGCTCGAGCCCAAGATTCTTCTCCTTAGCCTCGAAGACGTCCTTCTCCGCTTGGCGGCATCTAAGCACAAGAAGGCGGTCCCTAACCTTGAGGTCGCCCACCGTCTGCTCAAGCTCGTTTATCCGGGCCTCATGATGGGCTTGCAGCTGGGCCAAGGCCTTAGGAACAACCATCGAAGCATCAAAGTCCTCCAGGGCCTTTTGGAAGACCTGCAGGCGAGAAGATCTCAGATGCCGTCCCTAGGGCCCTAAGAAATGAAACTATAACGACAACAAAGGAAGTATCCGCACCTCATCGAGACCCGTGCGGAGATTATCCCGGAAGTGCTTGGTGACGTCCCCCCCCCGAACATCTTCAAACTTCAGCAGGGGGCTCCGGACTTCCTCAGGGCCCTTCCAAAAAGGCGGATTGGTCGAGAACGACGAATCATCCCCCTGGGCATGAGTTTCACCCAGGGGCACCGTGCCTCCCTCCTGAGCAACCGAATCGCTCAGGGTCTTCTCGCTGTCCGCCCGGGCATGTGGTCCGCTCAGGGGTGGCGGGGCGTCCCCCCGAGCATGCGGTCCACTCGAGGCGGGCGCTGTTTCGTCCCGAGCATGCGGTTCGCTCGGAGCAAGCGCTGTCTCGTCCGAGCATCTGTGTCCGCCGGGGCCCTGACCTTTGTCTTGGGTGGTGATGCGCCGGGGATCTCGAGCCTCCTTGGGCAACCTCTCGCCTTAAGGTGCGAGGTCGATCTCCTCCCCTCCTTGTACGCCCTCCGTCTTTGGGAGGCGGGAGGCTTACCTACGGGAAGCGTTCCCTCCAGGGCAGGGGGATCTACCTCGTCTTGGTTGCCGGCCACGATCTTGTTGACCGCTTCCACGGCTTCGCCCATTACAAGGTCGGCAACTCAGGCGCACTCCCTCTCTATGACACGGTCAAGGAGCTCGTAAATTATTTTGCGACAGTCCGGAAGGGCCCTAGGAGCTATCACGCCCACATCAACAGGGTGAGGTTAGCTCGGATGGAAGGTGCCCGAAACAAAGGACAAAGAAGGAAAGAAAAAGCGAGGTTCAAGGCTTACCTTTGGCCAGGCCCTCGCTGTCTTCCCCGGCCGGACTGGCCAACGCCGCGACCACGAGTTCCGCCTTCTTCTCCGCGGCACGGCTGATCTTCGCCAGGAGGGGGTCGACTGCCTCCAGCGTCTGCCGCGAGTGCCCGCGCCTTGACTTGAGGGGCAGCATGTCCTCCTCCTCCTCCTCACCAGCGGCCGTGCCCTTGGGCTCTGAAGCCCTCCGGGCCTCAGTGACTCGCACGAGCTTGGCCTTAATCTCGGCCAGCTCCTCCTCTCTGCTCGGCCTGCACCAGTTCTTTGGTCAGGCTTACCTCCCCCTTGAGCTGCTCCATGTAGTCCTTGCCGTAATTCTCCAACCAAGCATTCAGGCAGCTTACCTCCTTCCGATCGGCAAACTCCATATGCCGCACCGCCGGATTACCAGACGAGCTTGCCCGCTTCTTCGTCAGCCGTGTAGTGGCCGGTGGCGGGGCATGCCTTTTGCCCCTTATGCTCTTGGTCTTGGCAGCCGGTACGAGTACCCCCTTGCCACCCGCCAGGGGCTTGAGCTCGCTCACCGCCAACTCCAGAGCTTCCTTCTCCTGCCGGGAGACAAAAAGACGTCAGAAAGGCTCGGGATGCTTTCCCCGAGCATGAACCAGGAAGCGGCTTACCACATCGCCCCGCTCAAGCACGTTCTTCGGAACTTGCCATTTGCGCTCGAGTTCCTTGCCCTTGGGGGTGCCGAACATCTCTCCGACTCTTTTTCCAACGATTGGCTTGGCTCGCTTAGCGGTCGACCAAGCAAAATCAGCACGAGCCCAAGCGGCACGCGCGGAGCAGAAATCGATCGAGATCGGGGAACGTACCGGTGGTATCCTCGCGGGTGATGTCGTCCCACCCGGTGATCTTGAAGAAGGGGTGCTCCCTCCTCCTAAGAGGGGACACCCTGTTATTGAGGAAGTCGCGGACGATGTCTCGGCCAGTGAGTCCCATGTTTGTGAGCTCGCTGATCAGCATCAAGGACTTCTCCTCCTCGGGCGCGATGGGCGGGCGCGGGGTGTCAGTGCTGGGCGCCGCCGCTCCAGTGTAGCTCAAAGAGCTCCCCTGCGCCTTCTGCAGATAGAACCAATAGTCAGCCCAGCCCGCCACCGAGTCCTTGAGGGTGAAGAAGGGGTACTCACATGGGCGGTGGGCTCGCAGGCGAAAATACAGAGCACCGGTGCGAGAAGCGCCGCCGGTGCGGAACATGGTGTAGAAATGAAAGAAGAGGCTTGCGTGGGCAGGATGCCCACAAAGCGCTCGCAAAGATGGGAGAAGATGGTTAGGATAAGGATTGAGTTGGGGTTCGGATGGGTGATCTCTTTTCATAATGCGTGAGTACGAATTCAAGAACTTCGCTCTCGGGCATTGGCCCGTTGATGGTGTCTACTTCGCCGCGTGACAACCTCGTCATCATTGGCGTGAGCTGACTCATCGTCGGGGAGCCGCTAGGTGCCCGCGTCGAGTTTCCCGAAGTCCAGAAGTACCCGAAGCCTCTCCGCGGTGGTCTTGCTTGCGCCGAACTTCGCCATGGAGAAGATCGGGGGAAGGAAGCGCTGGAGCGAGGAGAGATTTTGAAAAAGTTGCGAAGCTTTTGGAAGTCTGATGGCGAGCCGTGGGGGAAGAAAGGTCTCCAGGACCGCACCGCCACGTGTTTATAGGCGGAGAAGCCGAACGGGCCGGAAAACTGCCCCGCCTGTTCGCGAGCCGACGCGTGGTGATGCGGTTTTCAAAACTGTCCTGTAACGGCGCAGTTTCCGAAAACTGTCAGAACCGCACCCGCAAGGCTTTGCGGAGGAGGAACCGTCGTGACCCTTCGCCTCTGTTCCCAACTGCTATTCCGACCAGACCACGATCGATTGCGCTCGGCCTCGCTGGTCATGCTCGTCCCCGAGCATGGTTGCTCGGATGCTGCAGTAAGCCTTTCACTGCAAGATTTCTTGTTCCCGAGTGAAAGTCGCTCGGATGACGCGGTAGCTCTTCGCCACGTAATGCTCGTCCCCTGGCATGGTTGCTCGGATGCTGCAGTAGCTCTTCGCTGTAAGATTTCTTGCTTCCGAGCGAAAGTCGCTCGGATGACGTGGTAGCTCTTCACCGTAAAACTCTCGTCCCCGAGCAGGATTGCTCGGATGCTACGGTAGCTCTTCACCGCAGGGCTCCAATCCCTTACCAAGAGTCTGGAGGCTTAAGGCGGAGACCTCGGCAAGGCGAATTCCCCCCTTGAGCCTCGGGGGCTAGCTGTCGGGGATTGGATATCCACGATAGCCGACCATTGTATCCCGGCGGCCTCCGAGCATGCCCATGCTCGGACGTCGTCCCCGAGGAAGATCTTCGGGTCCCCCTACCTCCGTGCAAGCTCGCCCAGAGCATGCCTGCTCGGGAGCCCGCGACCAGGCGACCGAGTCAACCGGAGGGACCTCGGGCCTCGCCCAAAAGCCGGGCGCAGTCCACGAAGACAACGTGGCATTAATTACGCGGCGGCTCGAAGGACCGCACGCCCGCGATCTGCACGCCCGCGATCTGCGCCTGATCGCATACCACGTCGTCTTTGTGCGGAAGGAAGCAAAACAACGCTACCCACGCCCGTCGAGCGATGGCGCGCCCTGTAATAAATGTTGTGTCGCTTGTAAACCCCTATAAATACCTTCTCGCATGAAGGGTTCGGGGTTCCTTTTCTCGGTTCGATTCCACTCTCTGTCTCCATTATACTTAGAGCTCGTGGCTGGTGACCCGGAGATTAATCCTTAGGACCTCCTGTATGCCCGAGCAAACACTGCTTGTAATACATCCACAAGAAGCTAGTGCAATCACTGGACGTAGGGCTGTTATCTCCCCTGTGAGAGGCCCGAACCAGATGAAAAAGCCTTCCCCTATCCGCTGTGATTGTCCCGACCACCTCGCTATCCGTAGCTCGGTAGGAGCTCGGACGCTATACCCCCGCGAAAAAGGGGCCTTAGGTTGATCCCTCATTCAACAAGTAAGCTCGGCGGGGACCGGTTTCTGAATCGTCGACAGACTCATTTGTAACCAATAGGTTTTACACCGTTGGATGTACGAGCTACAGGCCCGAAAACTTCACTATTTGTCAGAGAATTCAATTCTGCATGAATTGTGTTTTTCCATTTTAGCTAATCGTTTCTTTGTTTGCATTCCTTGATTGATCGAGATTCTTGATCCTCATTACCGTGTATAATTTCTAGCGCTACATTATATGCAAATGCATCATTGATGTCAATATCACGGTTCAAAAGTTTTCCTGATATGACATAGTTTAGTGAGATCTCAGTTTGTGTAAAATCAGGTACCTATGTTTCTTCCGAAATAATATTATTAGTCATGTCATTCATCTCTTCAGGAATTTTTTCTTGGGCTATTATTTCCTCAACTTAACTATCTTGATATTTAGCTCCTTTTCTTCTTTGAGGATTTTTATCTTTCGAGTCCAATGATCTACCACGTTTTATGGTAGGTTTTGTCTCATTTGCAATAGCTGGTTGTCCTTCTGGGACTTCAATTTTTTCAAGAGCATTAGCAGCTGGAATATATGACTTTGTCACTCGTTTCAAATCTGTAAAAGCATCAGGCAAATTATTCTCTAAACTTTGTAGATGAATTATCCTTTGAACTTCATGTTCACATTGTCTTGTGCGAGGATCAAAATGAGATAATGATAATTCATCCCAAACAATTGCCTTATTTAGCTGCTTCATTTCTCCCTCTAATGTTGGGAAATTTGATTCATCAAAATGACAGTCAGCAAATCTAACTGTAAATACAGCTCTCGTTAATGGCTCAAGATATTTTATTATAGAAGGTGATTCATACCCAACATATTTTCCCAACCTTCTTCTTTGTGGTCCCATTTTCGTGCATTTTTGTAGAACAATTGGAATATATACTGCACAACCAAAAATTCTTAGATGGAATATGCCTGACTCTTTTTCAAATACTAACTGTAATGGAGAAGAAGTATGATAACTTATTAGCCTGATGCGAATTAATGATGCCGCATGCAAAATAGCATGGCCCCAAGCTAATGTTGGGTGTTTTGATTTCATAAGTAACGGTCTAACAATTTAAGTAATTCTGCAAGACCATTTTGTATATGAACATGTGTTATAGGATGCTCAATATTTATTCCAATTGACATGCAATAATCGATGAAACTTTTTGAGGTAAATTCACCAACATTATCCAAACGTATTGATTTAATTAATAGGATAATCTGAAAATTGTGCTTGTAATTTTATTAATTAAGCTAACAATCTCGCAAACGCTAGGTTGCGAGTTGATAATAGAGAGAAATGTGACCATCTAGTCGATGCGTCAATCAAAACCATAAAATATCTAAATGGACCACTTGCTGGATGAATAGGTCCGCATATATCTCCTTGTATGCGCTTTAGAAAATCAAGGGATTCAGCCCTAATTTTAGCTGGTGATGGTCTTACAATCAATTTTCTTTGAGAGCATACTACACATGAGAAGTCATTGGATTGAAGAATCTTCTAGTTTTTCAACGTATGTTCACACGAAGTATTTATAATTTTTTGCATCATTGTTGATCCGGGATGGCCCAACCGGTCATGTCATACAATAAATTTGTTATGGTTGGTAAACTTCTGGTCTACCACCATATATGATTCAATTTTATCAATCTTTGTATAGTACAAACCATATAATAATGATGGTAATTTTTTCAATACATTTTTCCTACCCGATGACATATTTGTAATGTTAAGGTATTTCCTATTTTCTTCATTAATTGTCTCAATGTGATATCCATTTTGGCGGATATCTTTAAAACTCAATAGGTTTCTTTGAGATTTTGGGGAAAGAATGCTTCTTTTACACTTATTTCTGTCTTATCGGGTAATAGTATTATGGCCTTTCCGGAGCCCTCTATCAAATTTGCACTCCCAGATACGGTATTGATACTTCCATTATGCATCGTTAAATCAGAAAAATACCTTTTATTCTTGAGAATAGTATGTGTTGTTGCACTGTCTACAACACATATATCTCTACCATTTACCAGCATTTTTTCCGTTCACTTCAAAAGAAAATTTTAATAAGATAAATGAGCATTATAACATAAAATTTATGAACACATGAAACATTACAACCATAATTCAATACATAATATATTATATTTATTCTTGAACAAAAACATAACATGTTTGCATTATTAAATATGTAACATATAAAATTTATTCTTGTACAAATAACTACTTAAAAAAATTATTCTTGAATAAGAAAATTAGAGACATCTAGATAAGTTGTATCATGTTGGCCGCTGTCTTCTTCTTGAGTTTTACCAAAATATTCATTATCTTCATTACTATTGGCAAAATTGGTTTCTATCTTTTTCTCTTTCCTTTCAAGCGATTGTTGATAGAGATCCATGAGGTGCTTTGGCGTACGACAGTTATGTAACCAATAATTTTTGCCTCCACAGCGATAGCATATATTTTTAGGTTTATAATTTTCATTTTTCCCTGTATCTCCCTTTTCTTGCCTCTTCTAGGGACCATTTTTGTTTTTATAATTTCCTCTACAACGACCTCGTCCATATTCACGACCACGACCACGTCCTCGGCGCGTCCTCTGTTGTTATTATTATATCTTGTCGCATTAAGCAGTGGAATGGACTTGAACGATTGGACGAGCCTCATGGTTTTTCATCAAAAGCTCATTATTTTGTTTAGCCACAAGTAAACAAGAAATAAGTTTAGAATATTTTTTGAACCCTTTTTCCCGGTATTGCTACTGTAGGAGCAAATTTGACGTATGGAATGTGGAGTTTGTTTTCTCCAACATTTCCTCATCCGTAACCTTTTCTCTACACAACAAAAGTTGTGAAATGATTTTGAACATGGCTGAATTATACTCACAAACAGTTTTATAATCTTGCAACCTCAGGTGTAACCAATCATAATGAGTTTTGGGGAGAATTATAGTTTTCTGATGATTATACCTTTCTTTTAATTTGTTCCAAAGAACAAGGAGAGCTTTCACTATGAGGTCTTCAGTTTTTAACCCTTCATGGAGGTGATGGCGAATAAAAATCATGGCTTTAGTCTTTTCTTAGTTAGACGCCTTATTTCCCTCCTTGATTGTTTCGCCGAGGCTATTTGCATCTAGATGGATTTTGGCATCAAGCACCTAAGACAAATAATTTTTGCCCGTATATCCAAAGCCATGAATTCAAGTTTTGCAAGATTCGACATAGTAAACTACAATACATAAAAATGCAAACTATAAATTATAGTGTGCAAATTAAACAAGATAGAATAGGGATTGAAAGAATACTTTACCTCAGAAAACGACGATCAAAGTATTTTTAATACGTGAAATTTACGATAGCCTTTTAGAGGCGATTGTGCCGATAACGTGGTATAAAATAACTAATGGATTACTCAAAGTATGAACAATATAGTGGATTACTTAAAGTATGAACAATGTAGAAAGTGAGAGAGAATTCTTTCTTTCTTTCTTGTTCTATTCTTTCATGCATACAACCCTCTATTTATAGGTAACATGAGAGGTTTGAACTAAATAAAGAGTTACAAAAATTGATGTTATGTAGGTTTTATGGTAATAGTACGGGAGTTTCTCCTTCAATTGATGCATGTGAGTTTCTCCCAAAGGGGTTATAGACATCCATTTAAAACAATATTTTGTAACAAAACTATATTTTTTATAAAATTCTTCTTTATGTGCAAAAATGTTACGATAAAGGTTAATTGATATGTGAAAAATGGTACTGTTAGGCCTTGTTTGGTTAGGCCATTAAGATTTTAGTATTTTTGACCCACATGAATCCCGTCTAAGAATAGGCTTTGCAAACAACATCTTAATAATTTTTTTGGATGGCTATTGTACTGTAAATTTAAGTTTTACAAAGCTCTTAAACTTTTCTTCCCAAGTTTTTCCAGCTCTTATATTTGTAAAATAATTAATGGATGGTGAAAAGTGTATGCAAAGTACATAGATTATATGAGAAAGTATACGGTGAAAGTAGACATAGTAAAAACATAAAAGTAGGTAAGCAGAGGTGTTGAATAAAACTTAAATAATCTAGATCTATGTGGAATCTCATCTCCTCTATTTAAAGTATGAAATTTTGTAATTTTTCAATAAGGTTATGTGTAAAATGTGTTTAAGTGTAAGAAATGGGATTTCACTTAGATTTGGACCATTCAAGTTTGATCGAACGTCTCTATTTATCTATTTTTATCCTTTCACTGATGTCTATTTTCACCATATACTTTCTCAAGTTATATATGCATGCACTATAATCACTATCAAAATTTTTTTTGCTTGTTTATACGTCTTTGTTGTATTATTGTTTTAACTTTTAATTTTTCATCTGGCAAAATATGTATAAGAGTGTAAAGTCATTTACAAAATATGTATAAGATAGCCATTGTAGTTATCTACTCGCTCTGTTCATTTTATAGGTTTCTTTTTTAAATGGTCTTATTTATAAATATAAAATTTGTATGTAGATTTAATAAGATCTTTTCTTCTATATCTCTATTTATTCTTTCTCAATCATATACATTTATTCATTACTACCTATATAAAGTATATCTTTCATCTTCCAAGGCAATGTGGGGGCATTAAAGTCATTTTCTCTAATACCTTTCTCAATTTAACACAACATTAATTTTTGTGTAAAGTCAAAATACACCTTTATAAGTATATCTGAGTGAGATACCTGGCCTGTAGAGACTATTGCTTTAAAAAGGGCCACACTGCCTTCGTAAAGTTAACCAGTTTCATGTAGCTCAATCCTAAATCAACCTCTCCTGATGCATTGGAGAGAGATATTGTAGGCCTGTAGCTTTGCTTAAGATTTCAAGGATCCATCCTAAAGCTATTACCATTGGAGATAGATTTCTTTTAAAACCATTTATCGCTATCCAACGTGGCATTTAGCCTAAAAAGTGTAGACTAAAACCTCTGTGAGGCCATAAATCTATTTATAGTCTACGATCAATCTAGACATGTGCTAAGTGGACGTACTTACGTATGTGTGTATATATTATATGTATGTTTGTCGTGTGTGAGTGATGGTGTGTATATGCATTTTCTCTGTAATGGAAAAAAATGTAACTATTTTGGTACCATAGCTAAAGTACAAGTTTTTCTAGGCTCTACATACTTTTTTTTTATAAATTTAATCTGTGTAAATGTAATTACAAAAAAAATTCTATCTGTCTATTGGAAGGGTGCACGGCAGAGGCCCTCTCCAACCCAACCAACCGGGCCTCTTCTTGGTTCGTTGGGCCTCTGCTTTGTTCGTTGCTGTTTCTGCTAAAGATTCATAGAGTTAGTCCATGCAAGGTCTTGTTGCGTTGTGAAATGCAGAGGAAGTTTGAGAAGTTTAGCTCGTTCGTTCTGGTTAATTTTGTTCAGTTTGAATAAATTTTGTGCATATTCTCAGTTGGTACTAATCTGCACACTGCAGAGGGGAACGCATAATTTGTCAGGAATCGCATTGTGCAATTGAGTTTGTAGTTTTCTAGCCTGTTATGAGTTTTTGCAGCACCCCGTGACCAAAGTAACAGATTTTGTTTCTGATTGGTCCCGATTTGTTACTAGCTTGGTGAATGGTGAGATTGAGGGTGTGTTTGGTAGTGATTCAGTTTCTCTAGATTCATGAATCTAGTGAAACTAAAAATTCTAGTTTCATCAGATTCGTGAAGCTGAAGCTGTGAGTACATTAAGAGTGTTTAGATAGATCATCTTGTTTACATTTTAGGCCAAAATTATAAGCTTAATTCACTTTATTTTAGCCTACAAATTTCAGATTTCAGGTGAAGCTGGAATCTAGAGCTCTACCAAATAAGCCCTGAGTATATGACATCACGTTTGCATGTAGCTGTGTGCTGAGGCATCATATACTAGATATGAGCCAGCTGGATGTAATGTCTGAATTTATGTTGAGGTCAACAAATCATGGATTTCATTTAACTTTAGTACGGGGAGTACCATCTCATGGAGTGTTCTGAATTTGATGCTTAGTAATTTCAGAACAGAAAAGGGTGTTATTTACCACTATTCCGGCTAAACATTTTACCCTGAATTGGACACCTCTGTTGTGAGGGGTCATGTAATGTGATGACCAATTGACCCATGGAAATCTTATTGTTGAGTCGGACTACTATACCGAAGAAACAACCTTTATGGGTGCCAATGAAAATTGCAATTATTACTTTCTATATATGAATACTATTGATGGTTGGAGGAGGTGCAAAATATCCGGTTATGTTGCATAGTTGTGATTTGCAAAGCACACCATGGTGGCAACTGAGGATCCATTAGTGAATCAAATTAGCGGATGTCTCGTACGCTGCAGTTGCATTGGTTTGAATAGACCATAGCTGAACTGTTAAAAGTACAAGAATAATTGAATAGCTTTCTAGACAGAGTTAGACATGTGAAGAAGAGTGTAGAAGTGTGTGGTTTGCATTGATATAAATGCATGCCTTAATCAGACATGAATTTTGTTTTATCTATTGCTTTGTTTTTCTTTTTTATTACTTTTTGAGGTTGGAAACAATATTTATTGTTGCATTAGAAATTATCAGCATGCCTGTTGTTGTCATAGGCTAATTTCATTTGTTTAGCAGATCCACAGGGTGATTTTCCTGGGTATCTTCCACCAGAGGGTTCTTATTACGCATCAAGAATTGCTGCTCTACATGGAGCATCTGATATTATTAGAGCTGATGTAATACTACTCAACTTTTAGCAGATTTATTAGTAAGAGCAAATTATATATATACCTTTCTGTTTTTTTTTATCACATATCACATTGTTTTTACCTACAGGTACCGTTACAGTCAAGGGCTTATGGTTTGGATGTTCCAGTAGGAGTGAGTCATCCTGATTCGGCTGGCCTCAGTGCACTGCCTGCTGGAGCTAGGGCGAGAATTGCAAAAATGCCACCTCTAACATCGCCCATCGCTAAAATGCCACTCGGGCCCATTGTCATAGACACAGAAGGTCCCACATGTCAATGAGAGAAGAGTGGCATTTTAGCGAGAGGCGATGTTAGGGGTGGCATTTTTGCAATTTTTACGGCCCGGGGACCTACTGCTTTGGAAGACCCAGCTTTAGACCCTGTTTAGGGGAGCTGCGGCTGGGCTGAAAAACTGCTTTTGGTTTGTTGGGCTGTAAAGCAGCTGTAGCTGGCGGTTGTGTTTTTTCTTGTTATGCTGTTTGGTAAACGAGCTGTTGTAGCTTTAGATTTTCGGGGTCAACCGAGCGAGGAGGTAACAACATAGCGAAGTACAGTGGCGTCCAAGTGAGGAGGTGACGTGGAGGTGGCGAGGCGGGGTGGCGGAGGTCAAGAAGGCAGAGCGACCGAGGTAAGAGGTGGTCAAGCCAAGTCACAGCTGAAAAGCTCCTCCTCAGCAGCTTCAGCTTTTGAGGGTGCTTCTGTTGTGACTTAGCTTTCCAGCTGCTTTGTAACCATGCTATTTGGAGGAGCTTTTGGCCTAAAGCTGAAGGCCTTAGTAAGGCGAAGCTCTTCATTAGGCAAAAGTGCTGGTATTCCAGAAGTTGAGCGCAACAGCCCCCTTTTGAACGTTGATGGACCATCAGAAGATGAATCCAACATTCTTTTTGTTGATGGTCTCCCTACTGATTGCACAAGGAGAGAAGTAGCCCGTATCCTTCCTACTTAGTACTCTTTTGCATCATATTTCTTTATCTTGTTAGTTTGGTTTTGCAAGCCTTAACTGTGAGGACCCTCCCCCTTAACCCTCCATTATCCATGCATCAAGAAGCATAAACATAGCATTAGCATTATGATTAGTTATTAATTATGCATTAGGAATTATCATCAAGCATCAACGTCTCACCATTGCTATCAAGCATTGCATAAAAGAGTAAATGAGCATGCACACTTGGAAATGAGATGGAGTAACAGTGCTGGTGAGAGAGTGCAAATTTGAGAGGTTACTCGGTAAAAGCAAAAGGATACCATGGTAACTTGGTAAAAGAGAGAGAGAGAGAGAGGGAGGTGCAGCCCCCATTGCCTTACTTCTCAACCATAGCCAGAGCAAAGTAAAGATCCAGTGTAGCCCTTGCTTGTGCTACTTCAAACTAGAGCACTCACCCTTGCGCATAGCCAAACAAGAACCGAACCAAGAGGAGCAAGCACCAGCCGGCCAAGGAGCAAGAACCAGTCGGCCGGAGCAAGGAGAAGGGAGCCAGGGAGCTAGGAGGAGAAGGCTTGATCCAGCGGACCGGCTTCCTCTACTTCCTCTACTTCAACCCGGCTCCATTCCTCAACCCCAAAACCAAAACCACATGACCTCAAGTAAGTGCGCTATTGCCAGAGAAATAGCGATAGAGGAAGGAAGCAACAGAGCGAAAGAAAAGGATGGTCTTAGAATGTATATTCATCATAGATCGTGGTCTCAGAAGATTTGAGCTCCGGTAGCTCGCGAGGAGCGTCCTAGCTAGCTAGTATCGACATCCTCGCCACCCAACCTAGAGCCAAACCCATTTCTATCATAGACCCTTACCTGTAGATTTGCCTCAAAAATCAAGAACCAGTAGATCTCAGTGAAAGAAGCAAAAGAAATTAAAGAAATCGTAAAAGAAGCCCCTATTCTTGGAGCTAGGGTTAGCTCTTGAGCACCTAAGGTGCTTCGGCTAGGGGACAGCCGAATGGGGAGGAAAGAAGTAGAGGAGAGGTAGATCGACACCAGGAATAGAGAAGAATGGGAGGGGAAGCTCAGCTCGGTCGGCAGAGGGGAGGAGGAGAAGCAGCTGTGCGCCAGAGAGGAGAGGTAGCAGGCGTCGGTGGGGGAGTGAGGTCTCCTGTGATGCAGCTGAGTGGAAATAAGGGAGGGGCAGCCGAATGGTCTCCAGGCAGCCGAGAGGAATAAGCAAAGGAGAGGGAGTAGTATTAGGTAGCTATATTAGTAGTAGTCGGCCAAGTTAAGTAACAGAGCAACAACCGAATGAGCAAAGCAGTGACCAGTAGTAATGCTCGGCAGTAGAAGCAAATAAAGTGAGTGAGTCCAGAGAGTGAAATGCTGGCAATGAAAAGTAATGGGAAATGGAACCATATACATTCATGCATTACCTCATGTCATTCATAAGTGTATTAAGTGTATAAAGTGGTGAGTAGAACATTACCTGCACATTAAAATTGAAACGGACAGCATTAGTGTCATTAGAAGAATGATGAGTTAACTATAAGAATTGATCATGCATAGCATTAAAGTAGAAAGCACCAGATGCATTTAATGAAAATGCGATGTGGATTGGTTGGACACCGCAACTCATACTTTAAAATTTTGCTGTAGTTAATAGTTTACAATTTTCAGGATAAGACTAGAACCCGCTCGACAGTCAAAACCTGTCTTCGAGCGAGGTCGTACCTTTAGAGTATATTCCAGGCAAGTTTTCTTTTGATCATGTTTTATTAAAGGATTTTTTTGCTTTTTGTAATTACTTGTATCATCACTGCATGGAAAAGCTTATTTTTAATGAAAGCATTAAATTGGATGTGGTTGGAAAGAATTGATTGGAAAATGGATGGATGGATTGATAAATGATGTTGGTAATTTATTTGGCTCATCCAACGAATGGAGCCTTTGGCGTATGATTAATATGGAAGGGTAGAGGATGCCGATGAGAAGGATGCAGGCCGGCAGGGTCCTCTACATAGGTTATAATATAAGTTTTCAACAAACTAACACTTGGGTAATGAGCCATAAATCTAGTATCAACCATGGTGTGTGAAATCGGCCAGAAAAGGTTGTCTTATGAAGGTATTAGACCTCTCCACATTGGGTAAGTATAAAGGGTGCTATTTGGGAAAGGCTGGTATGCCCCAAAGGAGCGGGGACCAATTGGATGGCGGTATATTTGAAGCCAGTGGTGTACCCCTGGTTGAAAGGGAGTACAACTATGTCTTGGAGTTGTGTAGCAGTGATATGTCCAAACCAGATAGGGTTTACTTTAGGAAGGGTCAGGCCCAGGTCCAAAAGAGGATCGGCCAGGAGGGAGAGGGCGCAGTTTAGGTTATTCCTTGCTCTGTCCATATTTAGAGGCGTTTTCCTTTTATCTTCTTATGACTAGCAATTTCCATATTAGTAGTTTCCATGTTGGGATGATTCTGAGATTGATAAATAAAGAGAGGAAGAGAAGAAAGAAGGCACGTTTTGTTGCCACAAATCAAGTATCAGGCGCACCATCGAAGTCCGGTCGGTGGCTCCGTATAGCCATTATCAAAATAGGGCGCCGACGATTCCCGTCGATGTCCTCTTCTTCCCGATTTGGTCTTAGGCCAGGAACTAGGGCATTTGAGTGTGAACATCCATATCAATTGGTATCAGAGCAAGTCGATCCTCCTATGGCGATTGATGAACAGCGAGTCTCTAACCTGGAGGCTACTGTCCAGCGACTGGAGACCATCGTCAACAAATTGGAAGCCTCCGACACAGGGACGCAGAGGAAATTGGATGACATCCTGAAGGCTCTCGGCAAGCTGCAGGCTCTTGAGGCCGACGACCATGATGGTGGAATGCAGGCCAGCGAAGCAAACAGAAGACGGGGTTCTTCCCTACCCAATCAGCGTGTCTTCCATGCACGTGAAATGGGCGGTGAAGAAGAGGAGTTCGAGAGGGATCGTGGGGGTCGAGGAGATCGACGCTGGACTCCACGCACTCCGTAGTATGTTCTTCCCCTCTACGATGGCGCGGAGGATCCTCTGCTCTGGCTCAAGCAGTGCGAGCGCTTTGCTCGCGCACACCATGTGCCAGACGAGGAGTGGGTGATGATGGCAGGGCTACATCTGCGAGGTGAGGCACAAGAGGTCCTAGATAATTGGGAATTGGAGGAGAAGCACATCACTTGGCCAGATTTCTACGAGACGTTCTTGCAGCGGTTTACTCGGCATCCCACTGCCGGACCTCTCAGAGATTTGGTAAACCTTAAGCAAGGAGACAGTCGCGTTGACGATTTCACGTTGGAATTCCATAGACTCTTGGCCCAGGCTCCTAGGATGAAGCGGGAACACCAAATAGAGACCTTCACCGCAGGATTGTCAACCATGCTGGCGGCTGATGTTCGGCGGGATCAGCCCAGGGATCTTGCTGACGCAATTGGGCTGGCTTGAGAAGCAGAACGCCGTGAAGACGTGTGGATCGCGAAGGCCATACAAGGATTGTCAGCGCCTGGCCGCCATCGTCCGCCTTTCAGTCGAGGAACGACGGCGGTGCCGACTCCTGGTCCCGTCTCCTTTGCACCACGAGGGGGAATTGGGATGATGGCCGCACTGGCGGGATCGCAGCGGGTGGTGGCCTCTTTAGCAGCTTCGGGAGCGGCGGCTATGTCGGGTTCAGCAGCACGCGGCGTCACATCAGGGCCTGCAGCTTCTCTGCCTAGCGGTGGTCAGGGGGTAGCAGCAGGATCTCAGGTGTCATCAACAGCTTTAGCTCCGTATCGTCAGCGTTTGAGCCCGGAGGAGATGGCGAAACGTCGAGAGAAGGGACTCTACTATAATTGTGATGAAGTTTATGTTCCTGGACATCGATGTAAGCGTTTGTTTCACTTAGTAGTCATGGACAAGGAGGAAGAGGTTGAGGAAGCGCTGTCAGGGGTGGAGCTGTCTCTCTCTCTGATGGCGGTGTGGGGACCCAAGGCCGGCGACACTATGCAGGTCAGGATGGTGGTGAACAGAGTGACATTGAATGGGTTGGTGAACAGTGGCAGTACTCACAATTTCATGAGCAGCCATGCCGCATGTCGGGTCGACGAGTTACAGGAGACCATGTCAGGGCAGCAGGTTCGGGTGGCAAATGGGGCCTATCTGCCTTGCTTGGCAAAGATTCAGGAGGCTTGTTTCAGGATTGACCAGCACACCTTTAGGGCGCCATTCCTGGTCATACCCTTGGATGGGTTTGACATCATTTTGGGGGTCCAATGGCTGCAGACTTTGGGCAATATACACTGGAATTTTGGTTCTTTGAAGATGCAATTCTGGAAGGAAGGAAGGGAGGTGATTCTACAGGGCAGTTCAAGACACAGAGCACATCTTCTAGCAACTGAACTTAAGAATGATGATGTGGCATAGTCGTTGGCAAATTTTTCTGACTTGTTCCAGGAGCCTCAGGGGCTGCCACCCTCCCGTCTTTGTGATCATCGCATATGTTTAAAGGAAGGGACTGACCCAATGGTGGTGAGGCCATACAGGTATCCTTATCGACAAAGAGATGAAATCGAAAGACAGTGTGCGGAGATGTTGGCACAGGGATTGATTCGGCCGAGTCGTTCACCCTTCTCCTCTCCAGTTCTTTTAGTAAGGAAGGAAGATGGGTCATGGCGCTTTTGTGTGGACTACAGAGCACTTAATGAAAAAACAATCAAGGACAAGTTTCCTATTCCAGTTGTGGAAGAACTTCTGGATGAACTGCATGGGCCTAAGTACTTCACCAAGCTGGATCTTCGGTCGGGCTATCATCAGGTTCGAATGAAGGAGGAAGACATTGAGAAGATGGCGTTTCGGACGCATCATGGCCATTTTGAGTCTTTGGTCATGGCCTTTGGATTGTGTAATGCTCCGTCAACTTTCCAGGCTCTTATGAATGAGGTCTTGGCGGAATATCTCAAGAAGTTTGTGCTCGTCTTTTTTTGACAACATTTTGATTTACAGTGCTATGAGGAGGGAGCATCTTTTTCATCTTCGCTCAGTCCTTGAGAAGCTCCGTCATCATCAATTGTACTTGAAGCATTCTAAGTGTGCCTTTGTGCAAACAGCGGTAGGGTATCTTGTCCATGTCATTTCTGGTGAAGGTGTGGAGGCCAACCCTAACAAAATACAAGATATTGTGCGTTGGCCGACGCCCTTGACAACTTCTAAGGTGTGCAGTTTTTTGGGGTTAGCAGGGTATTACCGCCGATTTATTCACCATTATGTGGCAATAGCAGAACCCCTCACTAATCTCCTTCGTCGTCACGGGTTTTGTTGGTCTTCGGACGCCGACCACGCATTCCATCGCTTGAAGGAGGCACTCCTGTCAGCACCTGTTCTTCGTCTTCCCGATTTTAATATCACCTTCATAGTGGAATGTGACGCCTCCAGCATGGGGGTGGGGGCTGTATTGCAACAAGAGGGCCATCCAGTTGCTTATTATAGCCGGCGGCTAGCAGATCGACATACTAAACTAGCAGCTTATGAGCGAGAACTCATTGGTCTATCAAAAGCTATTCGTCATTGGCGACCATATTTGTGGGGATGGCCGTTCGTTGTTCGAACAGACCATGCCAGCTTAAAATACTTGTTAGAGCAAGCTCTGATCATGCCTCCTCAGCAACATTGGGTAAGCAAATTAATGGGCTTTGATTTCTTTGTTGAATACAGACCAGGACGGACGCAGCTGCCGATGCTTTGTCGCATCTCCATGATCCGGAGATCACTTGTGCTGCCATCTCGCGCCCCACATCTTCTCTTTGGGCACAGTGGGAGGAAGAACTTCGCCAGCATCCAGAGGTCCAGCAGCGTTGCTCCCGGATTGAAGAAACAAGGGTGGCTAGCCCTCCTCAACAACAGTCAGCCGAGCCAACTATGACTGCACCGACGCAGGACGACAGAGCTGCTTCCTGGACAGTACGCTCGGGGCTGGTATATCATGCAGGACGACTCTTTGTGCCAGTTGATTTAGGGCTCTGGGAACACATCGTGGCTGCTTTTCATGATCTCACTCATGAAGGTATTCATAAAACCTTGCATCATGTGAAACAACACTTTTACTGGGTGGGCCAAAGGAATTCAGTGGAAGACTTTGTGGGCAAATGTCAGGTCTGTCAACAACATAAGACTAGCACATTGTCTCCTGCAGGCTTGATGCAACCCCTTCCTATTCCGCATCACATTTAGGCAAATGTCTCCATGGATTTTGTGGTGGGGCTGCCCAAGTCTCAAGGCAAAATAGCTCTATTGGTGGTTGTGGATAGACTGTCAAAATATGCTCACTTCATCGCTCTTAAGCGCCCGACAATGGCTCTAGTGGTGGCTGATATCTTCTTTGATCAAATTGTTCGCCTTTATGGGGTTCCCGAAACAATTGTATCAGATCGTGACCCGGTGTTTACCATTGCATTTTGGCAAGGTCTGCTATCTCGGAGTGGTACTCGGCTTCTAACTTCTTCCTCATACCATCCTCAGACGGACGGTCAAACCGAGGTTGTCAACCGTACTATTGATATGTATCTTCGTTGTTTGGCTGCAGAGAATCCAAGGACGTGGGTGCAATGGCTTCCGTGGGCGAAATTTTGTTATAACACTTCATATCATTCAGCCTTGCGGATGACACCTTTTGAACTTGTGTATGGCCGTCCACCTCCTCCCTTGGTGCCTTATTCACAAGGAACAATGTCCATTGATGTGGTAGATTGTCAATTGGTGGACAGGGATGCTCTTCTCCAGCGTGCGGGCCACCATCTCCTGGTTGCTCAAAACAGGATGAAGCAACAGCATGATAGCAACCATTGCGAGATCATATTTCCTGTTGATTCTTAGGTTTGGTTAAAGCTTCAACATCATAGACAGATTACTTTAAGATGTTCAACACAACATAAGTTGTCTCCCCGCTACTTTGGTCCCTACAAGGTGCTTGCACGTATTGGTGAGGTGGCTTATCGTTTGGCTCTCCCTCTGACAGCCAAGATCCATGATGTCTTCCACGTGTCCTTGTTAAAAGCTTACAAGGGCTCTCCTCCGATGGATCCTCCATCTCTACCTAATGATGTCTCATTTCCATCAACTGAGGCTGCTCAATTGGTTCCATATCAGCTCTTGGCTCAACGTTTTGTGCAGGGCTGTAGGCAGTTTTTGGTCCATTGGGCTGGGCAACAGTCAGAAGAAGCTACTTGGGTGGATGCTATTGCCTTTAAGCGTTCCTACCCGGATTTCAAGCTTGAGGACAAGCTTGATGTTGAGGGGGGGAGTATTGATATGTCCAAACCAAATAGGGTTTACTTTAGGAAGGGTCAGGCCCAGGTCCAAAAGAGGATCAGCCAGGAGGGAGAGTGCGCAGTTTAGGTTATTCCTTGCTCTGTCCTATTTAGAGACGTTTTCCTTTTATCTTCTTATGACTAGCAATTTCCATATTAGTAGTTTCCATGTTAGGATGGTTCTGAGATTGATAAATAAAGAGAGGAAGAGAAGAAAGAAGGCACGTTTTGTTGCCACAAATCAAGTATCAGGCGCACCGTCGAAGTCCGGTCGGTGGCTCCGTATAGCCATTATCAAAATAGGGCACCAACGATTCCCGTCGACGTCCTCTTCTTCCTGATCTGGTCTTAGGCCAAGAACTAGGGCATTTGAGCGTGAACATCCATATCAAGCAGCCTGGGATAGGTGTCACAAGCTCGAAGTGCACGGTGGAGAACTAATTTTAGAGTAGCAATAAACGTTTTGGGGCATCTCTTGTAGATGTCACTATGGGTAAAGTGATACAAATCTGCGCAGGGTAAATCTTAAATTCAAACCAGTCTCCTGAATTGGAGACTATGGACAGCTTCGGTTATCTCATATACAGTGTTAGTAGAATTTTCTAAAAATCTAAAATCAACCACCTTTGTAAACTAAAACTAATTTCTGTAATAAGAGTATTTTGTGAAAGATGATCTTTGGGTGAGGTTAGAGTTGGTAGATTAAATTGGAAGGAAAAATCATTTACTGCATTTATATATATTATTGCTTGCTGAGTATTTCGTACTCATCCTTGCTTAACCCTTTCTTTTCTTAGATGGTGTGGTTCTTGGACAATCCTCAGAGGCATGGTTGGAGGACCACTCCCAGGAGCAAGACCTACCAGAGGATGGCTATTACTACTATTACTATCAGGAGTAGTAGTATTAGTCGTCGATTTTCCCATGCTAGCCAGCTAACGGGAGATAGGAAGTTAATAGTACCTTTTGTTGTAATATTATTATGTAATGTTAAGATATGTACAATAGTCCTGTGTGGCTAATGAAATGTAATAAAGGATTCTATTATCTATATCTAATTATTGTTCTGCTGCAATACTCTGTTTATGGTGTAGTAACTAATAAAGCATCGAAATGCCGATGTTTTGCTAGTTGCTATGCGTTGAGATCTGCGTAATCAACTCTAGGGTGACAGTCGTTACCAGGGGTTAATTATGCGGGTCGCCACATTAACTTTGTCTGGAAGATTTGTTCCGTCCTTTTGTTGGCTTCAAGGACCTCAGAGTAGTGGACAAAGAACCCAGACATGTATGTGCTTTGCCTATTTCAATGCATCATTTTTTTCTCAAGTGAAAAAAAACTGGTTGGATGGTGCTTTACCATTTATTCATTCACTTGCAATTCTGTGCATGTGCGTTCGAATTCATATCATAACTCATGTTATGTATGGCTACACCCTTTATAGCCGGTGGAATTCAGCCCCAACCAAGTCATCTACCTGTCACCTTTGGCATTTTGCGAAAAAGCCCCTCCGTTCCTTCAAATTACGGATAGGTCCTTACGGATTACGAACAGGTCCTTCGCGATTTTTTGTGAGACGAAGATAAATTTTTTTATTCGCGTTTGGCTCCCTGGCGCGGTATTTTACAGGAAAACCCCCCGTTAAGTTCAAATCGCGAACAAGCCCTTTTCTAATTTTTCAGGATAGCGAACAGGTCCAAAAAATAACAAACAGGTCCCTGCTTCTTATATTCAGGTCCTTTCTCCGTTTTTCCCGGAAAAAATGTTTTCGCCACCAAAAAAACCCGGAAAAATGTTTTCGTCACCCAAAAAACCCGAAAAAAATGTTTTCGTCACCAAAAAAATAGTGATTCGTCGAAGGTTTATAGCAGCTTATGGATTTGCCAATAGGTCATAACCGCGGGTTTTTTTTAAAAAAATGTAGATTCGTCCGAAGATTTATAGCGACCCATAGATTCGCCGGCGGGTCCTAACGACCCATTTTTTTTAATAAACACAAAAAACCAAAAAAACGAAAAAACCAGATTCGTCGAAGGTTTATAGCGGTTCATGGATTCACCCACGGGTATGAGCGACCTTTTAAAAAGGAAATACATAAAAAAGCGGGCGCTTTTCTTTTTAAAAAACAGATTCAACGCAATTTTCTAAATAAAACACGATCGACAAAAAAAACACGGATTAAATCGAAGGTTTATAGCAACTTGTGTATTTGCCAACGGTCATAACCGTGGGTTTTTAAAAAAGTAGATTCGTCCAAAGATTTATAGCGACCCGTAGATTCGGCGGATCCTAACGACCCATTTTTTAACAAACACAAAAACAAAAAAACACGGATTCAACGCAATTTTCTAAATAAAACACGCCGACAAAAAAACACGGATTCATCGAAGGTTTATAACAACTTATGGATTTGCCAACGGGTCATAACCGCGGGTTTTAAAAAAAAAACGTAGATTTGTCCAGAGATTTATAACGACCCATAGATTCGCCGGCGGGTCCTAACGACCCATTTTTTTAACAAACACAAAAATAAAAAAAACGATCAAATATCCCAAAATGCGTAAAAAAACAACCACGGTTTTCTAAAAAAAACACAGATTCGTCGAAGGTTTATAGTAACCCGTAGATTAAATGCAGCTTCATCGAAGGTTTGTGATATCCCATGGATTCGCCAGCGAGTCCTACCGACCCATTTTATTTAAAAAATGCGGAAATCAAAAATTCGACAAATTTTGTCAAACGACAGGTTGTAACCGCGGTTTTCTAAAAAAAATGTAGATTCCTTGAAGGTTTATAGCTAACGACCTATTTTTTTAAACAAATATGAAAACCGAAAATACGACCCCCATGAATTTGCCGACGGGTCCTATCGACTCTACAGAACGGCGCAGCATAACGCGCTATTATTGCTAGTATTTATGAAGTGAAATGCATTTTCCAGCCATTGCAATGAAGCAAATATATTTGAACAGTTGTAGGATATTAGGGAACTAATTAATGCTATTACTTGAAGGGTTTAAGTAACTAAGAGTAATATCAATTACATTGATGTCTAAATATTGAAGATATTTGAAGGTTCCAGACTTTCTTTTGTCCATCGTTTCCCGAGGGCCAACGAACTAGTGCCCTGTGGCAAGTTTTGCTACACTGTTGTATTCATTTTGAGGCGATACCTCATTTTCTCGAGTAATGAACAAACAGCCGCTTCTCCTTGTTTGTATCAGAAACCCCTTTATTAGTGGCAAAATGTCCTTATTTCTTCTTTTAGTATATGAGTCAACCCAACTTTATTACTCGGTTTTTTGTACTGCTACTTGCAGAGTGGTGACAAGGCTTATGTTCTGTGCTT
This sequence comes from Guadua angustifolia, assembly GCA_036346375.1. Classification (NCBI taxonomy): domain Eukaryota; kingdom Viridiplantae; phylum Streptophyta; class Magnoliopsida; order Poales; family Poaceae; genus Guadua; species Guadua angustifolia. The sequence goes on along the minus strand of CM070520.1, from coordinate 51,920,437 downwards.
TGTGGAGTTCAGTGATGCAAAATGTGCATTGACTGCCGTGGAGGCTCTCCAAGGTTCTTGTTCCAGTGGCATTGATTCGTTACATTGATATTTTTACTTGATATTCCTTCATATATTCTCTACTGGAGGCTAATTTACCTGGATTGGAATGATTCTTTCTTAAATAAAGTGTGAGTAGGAGGTTGCAAGGATGGAATATATGAAAATGAATGCCATCTTCATATGCTTGCTATCCATGGATTTTTGTTCTTTTCCAGTAGTATTGGACAATGTACATAGCTCTCGTGTCTTGCATCATGTTTATTTTCAGACTTCCATGCACCAACCATCTTCCTTGAAAAGCTTTATCTACTAAAACAAGCCAGACAGCTCGCTGATATTTCATAGAAATTTCTAGTGGCAAACTTCTGCAGAACACACAAAGGGCTAAGGTTGCTAGAATCTGCTTGTCAGAATGAGCGTGTCTTGGTTTCACGGACTGAACTTCCATTTGTCTATTTTGCAGAATACAGCTTTGATGAGAGGTAGCCTGATGCCTCGGTTCTTAAGATCCAATTTGCAAGGTTTCCTTTCCGACCACCTGCTACCCACGATGATAGGCGACGCCTTAACTTGCACTGAATAGTGAATACTATTTTCCATCATCCCATAGCTAGTAGTGCAGTCTAGGCACTGGGGACATTGTAATTAAGTTATGGTCAGCTTGTAACCTGTAATGGGCAGTTGCTTGTTGAAGATGGCTAGCAGGAGGCTTTGTATGACACCGGCCAACTCATGGAATGTGTTTTACTTTGCCCCATTCATGCCTACATCACTGTACTTTGTTCGCATCTTCAGATTTTCGTGAGTTTCAGGTCTGGTAGAAATAATGGATATGCCTCCTGCCGTGCCCAGGGAGGGTAGAAGTTTACCGGTGCCGCGGCAGTAGCGCTTCCGGACTACCTAGCTACGGCAATGGTGCTCGCTCGCCTGCCTGCACGTTCTTGTGGTCGGCCGGCCGCTCGTGAGCGTTACTGCAGTAGCGGTTAAGCTTCTGCGCTTGCTGGGTACAGCAGAAGGCTTTCATGCTCCTTGGGCACGGTAGGGGACACGTCTCGTCTTCCATGATAGGGATAGGGAGCTAAATTTGCAAATATGTGCGTAAGACCCTAAGTGAGCTAGATTTGTAAAAAATGAGGTAAGACCATAAGTGAGATTTGTAAAAAATGAGGTCGTGAGGTCGGGCGATATCTTATCGTCGATAAGAAGCAATGGAATTTACAGAGTCGAGAGCTGTTGATGTGAGACAGGTTGTTGTTTCAAGTCTTCTTCCATCCTGCACCAAAACCTCAAGATGTCAGGTTCATTCTACCGGCGATCGGTTTGGCTGTCGAATGTGAACACCTGCGAACGAAGGACAGGTCAACGGCGAACGCGAGGCAGCGAGAAGTGCCCGCTTGTCGTAGGCGTCCGCTGTTAGCTTTCGCGGTGGGAATCACCGAAAGGTTTTCCGGAGGAGATGTGGTCCAAGATTTTGCAGGAAATCACTTTTCAGTCTTTCACACGGGCCGTCGATAGCAGGGTTCCAAAAACCGTTTGTCGAAAAACTGCTCGAAATTCGAAAACCGTAAAAACCACTCGAAAACTGTTAGAAATCGAAGAGTTAAGAAATAAAAAAAGTTTGAAAAAATTCAAAAAAAATCAAAACCCATTTGGGTTTTGCTGAGAAACCGCGATTTTTCGCGAAAAACAACAGGCTAATTGAATGTTCTTAGAAAACGGTTTTCGAACGGTTCGCTGTTTTTTGAATTTTTTGATTTTTTTTTCAAATTTTTTGAATTTCTTGATTTTTTTAATTAGACTGGTTTACCGAGCAGTTTTTAATCTCGAACCATAGCGATATGTTCGAAAACCGCGGTTTTCGGCCAGTTTTGTGAAACCTGGTCGTTAACCATTTGACGGTACCTTGATGTGGCCTGGCCAGTCGCCTATGGTTCGCACTGTAGCTCAGTGACGTTTTGGTGGTGAGGTCATTTTCCTGTTGTCTGGTTACCACTGCACGCCCTAGTTGAGTTTATCCGTGGTTGGAGTTGCAGATACTGTAACTTCATCGCTGATTTTACCTTAGATTGCCTTGGCCCGTTTGGAACGATGGAATTCCAAAAATCCTCATGTCGAACCAAGGCGCAAGATTGCAAATCTTGGGCGGAATCGGGACTCGTATGGTCGACGGTATTTCCATCTTGCCGATCATTAGTGCGCCGTGGATGTTGCGCCGCCTTCTGCTTTCCAATTTGGATCGTGCAGCCCTGTCATTGGCATGAGAGGAGTGACATTCCCACGTTGGCAGGGCAGTGAGTACGGATGAAAACGGATCGGATATTTTCCGACTGATACGGATATTTTTCGATATGGATTCTGTCGGATCGGATATTTGTCGGATAGTATCGGATCAGATACAGATTTTTTTTTGTCGGATACGGATACAAATTCGGTAGCTCATTATCCGTCGGATACGGATTCGGATAATCCGGATAATAGTGGGTCGGATATCTAGATATACATATGGGCTAGGCCAAGACTACTCTTTTGGTCCAAAAAGGTTTCTTAGTTTGAGAATTGTTTTCTAATTTAATTAATTTCTAAAGAAAGTTTCAATTATTAAAATTAGCAAACCAAGTCCAAAAATTATGAAATGTTTTGAGAAAGTTTCAGTAACAATATAACATTTAAAAATTATTTTCAATATTTTATCAGATTTTAATTTTTCTCAAAAATTCAAAAACTCCTATTCTTAATAGGAAAATATATTAAATAAGTGGCTTCAAAATGCATAAAAACTCATAAATACATAATTTATTATTTTAAACATAATTCAACTAAGAATAAATCTTGAGTCATTATATATAAGTGTTATATACTTTTCCTAGAGACATGATATCTAAGTATTATCAAACTTTTAGTGTGTTATGTGTTTGCTTCTATTTGTATTTCTGAGCAAGAATTATCTTTATTTTGTGTTTTAATCTATGTGTATGATGAACTAATCGTATGTATGTGATAAACTAAATCTTATATAATTTTGTTTGCGACATAGTATTTAACTATTGTCTAAGTGAATGAAAAAGGCTTACATTTGTTCAATTTTCAATAATATTTTGATCAAATCAATTAGTTATATGTTTATGTTGATTTTTTATGTACAATTTAAGGGGTTATCATGTTTCGATAAATATTCAAAACCGTATCCTATTCAATTCGTATTCGATCCGTATCTGTATTCGATATTATCTGTATTCATATTCGTATCCAGACTATCCGTATCCGTATCCGCATCTGAGAAAAAAATATAAAAACAAATATGGTAGAGCTATTATCCGTCCGTATCCGATCCGTTTTCACCCCTAGCAGTGAGGCGTCTTGTAGCGGGTGGATGTAAAGTTATTCGACATTGTGTTGTTCAATCGTCAAAATGCAATACTAACGTGTAGGATGGAAACAAATCAAATACAGATGGATAATAGCTCTATTATATTTTTTCTGGATGCAGAAATATATACGGATAACCCGGATACGAATAATATCGAATACATATACGGAGCGAATACGAATCGAAACGAATACTGTCACGGATATTTATCGGAACATGAAAACACCCTTTAAATTGTACACATAAAGTGAACAAAAAGACATAACTAGTTTATTTGGTCCAAACATTCATAAAGGAGATGTAATGACCTAAAATTTATATTGTTTATTGAATTATTTTTAAAATATAAATTATGTACTTTTGAGTTTTCATGCATTTTTAGCTACATGTTTAAAATATTTTTCTATTAAGGACAACAATATTTGAATTTTATAGAAAATTAAAATGTGAGAAAATCTTCAGAATAATTTTGTTAAATGACAGGCTATGTTGTGAATGTCCCCAAAAAATTGGGCTAGTTTGCCAATTTTAATAATTAATCCATATTCGGTGGTGGGATTAGTCACCCATTATTTTTCTAATGTGAGTTGTAGTAGTATATAATATCTGTTGTGTCTAAATAAAGCATATTAGAGTTAACATTTTTACACGAAATGAGGATGAAAGTATAAATAAGATGTTATTTATGCGTGAATCCATCCCACGAAAGAATAGGTTTTGAGTGGATTTTAGACTAGTGTGTTATAGACGGTTACCAAGCATCATCTTTAGCTACACGGTCATGTGTGAGACAGGGGTGTAGGCTATGTACATGGCACGTGTGGGTTCGGAGTGGTCACACCGTATGGCATATGTTCCGACACTGTACATACAGACGTGTATCGAGGAGTAATTATGGGCATTTGTCATGTATAGGTGTGTTGCAAAGGACAGAAGAATGTAATATCTCGACCCATTAATATAAAGGCCCATATGGAGCGGTAGTGGAATTAGTTTTACATTGTTTATCTAATGCGAGTTATAGTGGTATATAATTCTTGTTGGGTCTAAACATAGCACGCTCGAGTTAGCTCTTTTATACATGCGTGTAGTAATTTTTTGAGAATTTTTTAAATATTTTACTACATGTCCTGCAAATATAACTAAATTCTTTTTCATGAAAACCATAAGTAAACATTTTCAAAAATTCTCAAAAAAGTACTATAGATAGGGGAGATGAGATTATACAACCCTGTAAAATTTAAAGACCAAAATCAATATCTGCTGAAAGATATAAAAACACAAATTTAGCAGACTAGTGATTTTTCACTGTTTAGTGTTTTGTTAATTCCATATCTTTCAAATGCGATTGAGTTTAGTTTTCAAATTTTATAGAACTTTAGAAGCTCACTTACCCTACATATGGTAATTTTTTGAGATTTTTTGAAAACTTATATATATGATTTTCATAAATTTTACATCATAAAGCTGTTATATATAACATACAGTAACACATTCAGTAATAGACAGTAAAATGTAGTTTTCTTGACAGTAAAAGGTAGTATATACTGTTGTTTAGTATTTTATTATTTTTATATCTTTTAAATTCAATTGAGTTTAGTCTTCAAATTTTATAGAGTTGTAGAATTGTTGACGTTTGGGAAACAGGTCCCTGTCGAGTTTACTTGTTGAATGAGGGATCAACAAAGCCCCCTTTTTGGTGAAGGATTTGCGTTTGAAGAATGCTCTTAGGATAGGATACTCGAAAAATAGACAAAAGTTTATACTGGTTCGGACCTCCCACAGAGGAGATAATAACCCTAGTCCAGTGATTTCACTATTGCAGTCAAACTCTTACAGTAAGGCTCGTGTATCTTTGTGCGTTTGTGTCTTGCTCTCTCTTTTTCTCTGTCCCCCCTTTACCGATTTACCAGGGGGTTCTTATAGATTACAAGATACTTGAAATAACTGCAACCGAATAATGCGCGATTTACCGCATTAACTGTGGTCGTAACTGTAGCCTTGATTCTCGTCACGTTCCCGTTGTGGGCATAACGGCCCTGGATCGTGGCGTCATTATCGCCACTTAAACGTTGTGGGGTGAACACGATCTTCCAATCATGCTCAAGGATTTCCCTAGCTCTGACCGATCCTTGCACGTTCCCGAATTTGCATGCTCGGGGACGAGCTTGTATGCTCGTGGGCGAGCTTGGGTGCTCGTGGATGAGCACTGGGCCTACTCCGGTCGGGTGGACCTGCCGGCTAGACTATCCGAGGGTCCTCCTTGGGGACACCATCCAAGGGCATGCATGGTTGGCCAAAACTGGCTACTAGAGTATAACAGTCCTTATAGAGATTATCCAATCCCCGACAGCTAGCCCCCGAGGCTCAAGTGGAAAACTACTTGGCGGGCATTCCCCTTGAGCCTACAAACTCAACGAAGGGATTAGAATATTGCAGTGAAATACTACTGTAGCATCTGAGCAGGTCCCGCTCGTGGATGAGCATGGTTGATAGGAGCCGAGCTACCAGCTCGGCCTCTGACCAAGAGAAGCTCGGGCAAGAGGGGATGAAAGGGTCATGCTGATTCCTTCTTTGTGAAGCCTCGCGGTAATAGTTTGGACAATTTTTTGGGAACCGCGCCTTTATTAGACGGTCGCGTCCATTCGCCTCTTTAAATAGGGTGGCAGCGGCGGTGAGAAACTTTTCACCTGCATTGCGCACCTGAGCCCTTAGGAATTCTTAAGTCCCGTAATTTTCTGCGCTTGCATCCTCCACCGAATCCATGGCAAAGTTCGGAGCGAGCAAGATTAGCAAGGAGAGACTCTAAGCGCTCGTGGAACCCGGCTACCTTGACGAGGAGTCATGGCGCACTCCCAACGGCGAGGAATCTCCGGCGCCGCAGGAAGGAGAGATCGTCTCCTATGAGCTTTACTCCATCAATGGGCTGTGGACACCCGAGAGTGAGTTCCTCGAAGCCGTACTCACCCAATGCGAGTACGAGATCTCCAATCTCAATCCTATCTCTATTCTCATCTTGGCGATCTTCTCGCATCTTTGCAAGGGATACGTGGGCACTGTGCCCACGGCAAGCCTTTTTTTCCACTTTTATTCCTTGTTTCGCACCGAAGAGATCTCCCCCGCCGGTTGCATTTATTTTTATCTTCGGTCCAACCGACCGTACGAGTATCCGAGCCTCACGCTCAAGGACTTGGTGTCGGGTTGGGCCGACCATTTGTTCTACCTAAAGAAGGCGGAGGGAAGCACTTTCCACTACATCGGAGTGGCAGCTCCGAAGGTTGAAACCCCACGTCCCCCTGTGCAAGTTGAGGAGGAGCGAGTGTTGATGACGATCAGCGAGCTCACAAACTTGGGGCTCACTGGTCGGGACATCGCCCGGGACTTCCTCAGGAACCGGGTGGCTCCATTGAGGAGGAGGGAGCATCCCTTCTTCGAGATCATATGGTGGCAAGACTTCACCCGTGAGGCTGATTCGGGTAAGTCTTCGAAACTACGCAGATAATTATTATCCTTCAAAATTAGTTTGCTCGTACTAATTCTTATGTTGGTTGGGTTGCAGCCCCGAGCAAGGCCTGGGTCGAAAAGCGGGTTGCCGAAATGTTTGGCACCCCAGAAGGCAAGGAGCTTGAGTCCGGGTGATAATTTTCGAGCAACGTGCTTGAGTGGGGCGACGCGGTAAGTAAATTCGTGAACCATGCTCGACGAAAGACATCCTGAGCATCTCTGATATTCCATGCTCCTGAGAAGATCGCCCTGGCAGTCATGGTAGCCGAGATCAAGCCACTAACGCGCGACCAAGGGGGAGTCGTCCCCGCCATCAAAACCAAGAAGGCGACGTGCAAGCGGCGAGCGCCACCACCCCATCGTCCCCTGCCCGGTGTCCTAAGAGGCGGGTAGCTTCGAGTAGGAGTCCCGCCGATGGCATTTAGAATATGCCAACAGAGTGGAGGTAAGGGAGTTGAAATTGCGGTTGAAGGAGCACACAAAGAAAAATCTGGGCTTGATGGCTCGTCTGTACCAGCTCGCGGAAAAGGTGAAGCGGGCGAAGGCGACGGCGGAGGGCTCCGCATGCAAGGAGCGGCTGGAGGGGAAGTCGCTGCCCTCCAGGCCGAGCTAGCACGGGTAACTTCGGACTCTCCGGCAGAAGGGTTCGAGGAAGAGGAGGAAGATTCGGCGCCCTTGGTCATGAGGCGTCGGAAGTTGCCGAGCACAACATCGGAGCACCCAAGGCGGACTTTGAAGGCGGTCGACCTAGATGAGATTGACCCCTTGATAGTAGGATTGCATGGTGGTTTCACCAAATATTTAATTGCACAGGATATTTTGCCCTATAAAATAGGCGGGGCATCTTCGTTTCATGGAGCATAACACTGCAACCAAGGCGCACAAGTACACATCACAACTAGCGCGCGAGCATGCAATCAATGGTAAAAGTGTTTCTCAATTAATGTTCCATCGATCATGTATCATTAGGACAGTCCCAATCCTCCACATCAGCTGGTGTCCATAGAATTAATTACACTGCCAACTAAGCAAAAATCTGATGTAGCATAGAAATTAAGAAAGGGAGAGAAGGAAAAACAAAGAAACCATGTCTCATGCAAGAAACTGGGTCGGCGCGGGTACCAAGACGCAAGAAACGAGCAAAATCGGGGTTGGACATTTCTGCACGCTTACCAAGCTGTGTTTGTGGTGCATGCATTGGTTTATTTGCTCTCTCTCTCTCCTCTAGACACTGCTCATGAAAACTATAGGTTGGGAAACTATGCATTGGTTTATTGCTTTCTCTCTCCTCTAGACACTACTCATAGAAACCATGGGTTGAGACTGCCCTTAGTTACACTACTTCCAGTTCAAATTATACATTAGTATATATGGAACAATCAAATAGTGGCAAGCGAATATGTTATATATAAAAGGCGCAAAGATTCCTGGCTTCCCAGGCCATCCACGTGTTGGCCCCCGACGAGGCCCCTTAAAAATCCGGAAATCACGTTTAGATCCTTTCGGAAAAGTTAAAAATCGTGTTTAGGTCCTTTCGTCGGTTTTTTAAATAAAATAGACCCAAGAAATATCAAAATTACGTTTAGGTCCCTACACGCGGTTTATAGCTGAATTGGAAATCGCGTTTAGGTCCTTTCGTCGATTTTTTTGTAGACTAGACCCAAAAAATCCGAAATGACGTTTAGATCCCTCCATGCAGTTTTCTAAAAAAACGTGGATTCATCGAAGGTTTATAGCGGTTCCATAGATTCGCCGGCGGGGGTCCTTCCACCGGTTATTTTGAAGAAAAAAAACGCCGGTTCTTTCGACCTAGAAGATTTTAAAAAACGGAATCATAAATAGATCCTTCCGCCGGTTATTTTAAAAAAAAAGACCCGTGGTTCCGCAAATTCGATTTGCAAAAAACTCGTGCCATATTTTTTCCTCACGACGCGGCATCGCGCGCAAATAAACCTAATATTTATACAACATACATGAGAGTCTATCTCTAAAGATAGAAATAAATAACAGAATCCTATATACAAGGAAACTAATGTCAACCATAAAGAGATTGCCAGCTATGAGAGATAAGCTATCTAAACAGATCAAGAAGAATTCACTAACACTGTGCCGCCACGAAGGTCACACGATGCGCGAAATCTGGGCGCCCAGCGACAACCGGGAATCGAAAAGTGGGCCCGGCATCTGCACATACGTCGGGTGCAAAAGGAACTAACGCCATGGTTCTATTTTTTAAGTTTATTTATAACGCAACCGAACACGGTACCTCTGTCGGCACTCAGGAGTTAAGACATATACAAATCTTAATGATTTGTGTGAGGACGTCTGAAATTTTCAGATACACTGTAATATTTTTTATACGCGTGTAATATTTTTTATCAACATATGCAATATTTTCCTTAGATAAATAGTGAAATTCGCTACAGTAAACGAATGTTGCAAACGTTCAAAAAAAATGTTGCACGCGTCAGAAAAAAATGTTGCACGCGTAGAAAAAATATTAGAAGAGACGTCCGATAGGATAAACAGTGATCAGACGTCCGAGCGCTAGTACTACTAATGCGCGAAACACCGGCGTCGTGTTTCACGTGGGACAAGCGAATACAAAATGTATGTAACAATCTAACAGTGACAAGCGAGTACAACATATATGGAACAATCTTTTCCTTGGCGTTGCCGGCTTGCGCATTGACGTCCGTCGTTTCACAATATTTATCCGATGTATTATAATAATAAATTAGATGCGTACGCACAGCGAAATACCGCGCACATGCGCCGTGATGCCGTGCCAAGGTGAGTTTTTGGGTAATTAGTGAAATTTAAATACATCAAGAGTATTGTCGAATTCTTAAAATTAAATCACACAAGTTTGATCATGCTTTGAATTTTTATGGTAGCTTAGACATGCTCTCAGAGTCCTCCTCAAAAAGTTTCAGAAATTTTCAACATGCTTTAACAGGTCAACTAAATCAGTAAAGTTGCTTTAAATGCATTAGCACCATTGTCATTTTTTTTAAAAAACTGCACAAGTTTGATCATAATCTTTAGTCATGCTTTCAGGATCCTTCTCAAAAAGTTTTAAAAATAAATTGGTTTGATGGCTCTGGAAAACCAAAAAAAAGTGAAATTCAAATGCATTTAGAATTTCTAAAAATCGCACAAGTTTAATCATGGTCCAATTTTTTTATGGTAGCTTATGCATACTCTCAGAACCCTTATAAAAAAGTTTTAAAAATTTCTAACATGATTTATTATCTCAATTAAATCAGTGGAGTTGCTTTGAATGCATTAGTAGCGTTGTCGGAATTTTTAAAAACTGTTCAACTTTGAAAACGTTCTGAATTTTTTATGGTAGCTTAGGCATGCTCCAAGGACCCTTATAAAAAAAGTTTCAAAAATTTCTAACATTATTTGATAGCTCAATTAAATTAGTAATAAAATTACCTCAACTGTGAAAGGATATAAATGTAATTATGTATTTATTTGAAAGGCTTTCGCGGAAGGATGCACATACGCCTGCATCGTCGTGTACACCTAGGGGTGGGCATTTTTAAACCGAAAACCAAAAACCGAACCGAACCGAACCGAAATAACCGAAATTGTCAGTTTTTTCGGTTTTCGGTTCGGTTTTTATTCTAGCACTGTTCGGTTTACGGTTTACGGTTTGGTTTTGTATGTTTGGAAACCGAACCGACCCGAAAACCGAATACCTTCGCTCGCTGAGTCGCTGTTCGCCTGTTCCGCAGACCGCACCGCAGGCGCAGAGGCGCAGTCTCAACCACACGGACCGCACCGAATCGCCCAAAGTCCTCCCCTCCCGACTCCCGAACCAAATCGGCAACGGCAAATCCCTAAATCCCCAATCGCAGCAATCACTCAGCCCTTGGCCCTTGCGGCTTGCGCTGCGCTGCGCTGCGCCCTTGCCCTAGAAAACCCTAGCCTACCCGGCTCCCATCCCGGCGATCCCGCACGGCCGGCGAGCGGCGGCCGCACCCGGCTTGCGGCGAGGGCAACCAGCATCCAGGCGTCGGCGGCGGGCCATCCTATCTGGGCATCCAGCCATCCCGCGACGGCGAGTCGGCGACACCATCCCATCCAGGCATCCAGCCATCCCTCCCGCGAGTCCGCGACGACGCGACCGCCAAACCATCTAGCCATCCTGAGCCGACGGCCCGACGCAGCCCCCGGCCCCCGCCACCATCGGCGTCGCTGGCTCGCTGCCCTCCTGGCTCCCATCAACAGGTACCCCACCATATTCCTTTGGCTTTCCTACTTTAATCTTGCTGGTTTGATCAATATTCCTTTGCTGGTTTGATCGACTTGGATGTTTGCTGTGGTGTACTGGTGTATACATGAAAATGTTAATAGAATGGTGATGTAAAACATCAAATACTAGAATTAGCTTCCTGCCAACTGCCATGCTTATATGTATCTCATTTATTCTTGCAAGCCAAAAATAGGTCCATTGTATTTAGTTTCTAAACTGTGATATCATTTGAGCAAAGACTAGGTCATGGCACGGTGAAAGCTTAGTGCCTGTCTTTTTTTGGGCTGAATAATGTAATACTAGATGACAGTAGTTCAAACATCTGCCATTCACTTTTTAAAATTCTGGATGTGCATTTGTATGTTATATACTATTATAATGATAGTACTAAATGTTGGCTACTTATACACTTGTAAACGTTGCTTTGCTCAAAACCAGGGGATCTCATCTCAGTGTGCAATTCAAAAACAATACGCAACTGAACTATCCTGCAATGTATGTGTTCGCTTCAATGCTTCTTTACTTGGTCGATTCTTTTAAATTTTCAATCACTAACCATTGTGGCATTGTGTTGCACTTTTGCTTGGTTTGTAGATGGTGGAGCCAGAAGGAAACCCTGAGAATTGTGATAGCCAAATGGGTGAGACCGAGACTAAGACTGCACTGACTGAGATCGAGAATGAGCAGCAGTAGCCGCAACAGGAGGTTAAGAAAAGAAAAACAATGGCACCAAGATCAGATGTGTGGGAAAGTTTTAGCAAGATCAAAGTTGGAGATATCTTGAAAGCCAAGTGCAAACATTGCAGCCGTGAGCTTCGCTGTGATCCTAGAACAAATGGTACATCCTCCTTAAACTCTCACTTGAGAATTTGCAAGCGTAATCCTAATAGGAACACAGATCCTAAGCAAGGTACTTTACAAGTACATGCAAATAAGGGGGATAGTAGTAATTGTGCCATTTCTACTTGGAAGTTTGATCCTGAGGGACTTAGGGAAGCATTTGCTGAAATGATTATTACAGATGAGCTTCCTTTGCATTTTGTGAACGTGAAGGCTTTAAAAGTTCATGTCCAAAGCTTGTCCACGTTTACGTGTTCCTCTAGAAGAACAACCACTAGGGACTCTGTTCAGACTTACAATAATGAGAAAGCAAAGCTCAAACAATTTTGAAGGATTCTTGTGAAAGAGTTTCCCTCACAACCGACACATGGACTTCAAACACACAACAAAACTACATGTGTGTGACAAAGACATTTCATTGATAATGATTGGAAGTTACATAAGAAGATCATTGGTTTTTTCTTGGTAAAGGGTCATAAAGGGGAGGACATTGGGAAATCTTTAGAGAAATGTTTAATGGAATGGTGCATAGAAAAAGTCTTCACAGTAACTGTTGATAATGCTAGCTCTAATGATAGTGCTCTAAATTACATGAGAAGGGTCTTGAATAATTCTAATAGGAGCATTGCTAAAAGCAAGTATATTCACATGAGGTGTGCTGCACATATCATTAATTTGATAGTTTCTGATGGCCTAAAGGAATTGTCAGTTTCAATTCAACGTGTCCGTGCTGCTGTTAAATTTATTAAGAACTCCCCATCTAGAATATCCAGATTTAAGAAATGTGCTGAATTGGCAAAGGTGGACAGTAAAGCATTCTTATCACTAGATGTTTGTACTAGATGGAACTCGACATACCTTATGTTGAATGCTGCATCAATTTATGAGAATGTATTTGAAAGGTATGGTGAAGAAGACCCATATTATGCAATAGAATTATGTAGTGAGAAAGGTCCTAGGGTTCCTGAAAGCGAAGATTGGGAGAATGCAAAGAAAATGATTGAGTTTCTTGGACACTTCTATAAGCTCACTCTCCGTGTTTCTGCCACACATCATGTAACATCAAACATTTTATTTCATGAGATAGGAGATGTTTTGCTTTTGTTGCGACAATGGTGTCATAGTTATGATGATATATGCAAAAAAAATGTGCCAAAGAATTCTAAAGAAGTACTACAAATATTGGGGAGATAAGGAGAAGTTGAACATGGTCATTTTTTTGCTATAGCACTCGATCCAAAATACAAGCTATCTAGTTACACAAATATAGCTACTTTGGAAATGTTTGATGAGCAAGAAGGAAAGGAAGTTTGGAATAATGTGAATGATTCTTTTCGTTCTTTGTTTGATGAGTATAGAAAACTATATGCTCCAAGTGATAAGGCACCACAATCAAGTGATTCACAAGAACACGTGGGAAGGAGCACTAGGTTGATGAAATCCTTAATTGCGGAAAAGATGAGGATGAGTAATATTGGGCGGCACCACAAGTCTCGAACTTGAAAAATACCTTAGTGAAGATAATGAAGAGGATAGCGAGAATTTTGATATTCTTGAGTGGTGGAAGTGCAATTCTCCTAGATTCCCAATATTGTCGCACTTGGCTCGTGATGTATTAGCGGTTCCTATATCAACAGTTGCATCTGAGTCGGCCTTTAGCACGGGTGGACGTGTCCTTGATGACTTTAGGAGCTCACTCACGCCGTTTATGGTCCAATGCCTAGTTTGTACACAAGATTGGTTACGGCGATCCCTCCCTACCAATATTGAAGAAGATCCGGCAGATTTGGCCAAAATTGAGGAAGGTAATAAACCAAGTACTTACTGATTTTTGCTTTAATTATATTTATCTTGTTCCTCATTACAATTGAATATTCATTGATTTTGTTCCATTTCAGCCATAATTGCAGAAGATGTTGAAAATTCTTCCAAGGAAAAGTCTAAATCGGATTCCGTAACCAAACCTAGTGAGACAACTACATAAATTTTGGTGAGATTCGAGATGATATTCTGCTATTGCCTATTGGTCATTCCTTTCTTTAGTTTACTGAAAATTTCATATTTCTTTTTCTTTGGTTTACTCCATCTTCATTGTATAGTGCATAAGATGTTTCAGATGGTGATTTTTGGCAGCAAGAAATTGTTAAAGCTGAGAACAACTACTTGTGTTCTATAATAGAACTTCTATTGGAAAGCACACTGCACACAGGGCATACATGGATGGTATGTGATATGTCATAATCCCATAAGGTCATCACAATGGGAGACTTAGGTTTTTTACATACAAAACTGCAGTATTCATGCATGGTGTTGATTGTGTGTTAGCTAACCAAAATGTTTAATTTGGGTCCAGCCATTTAAAGTGCTTTGTTGTTTACTTGTTTATGTCTTAAAATGTATCTGGCATAGTTTTGTGTAACATTGTTGGCACTGACACCAGTATAATGGAAAGTATTCAGTGTCATCTGAGTTGCTGGTTCCTCAATACTCATAGCATCATCACCAGGGACAACCTTAAGCCTTTCTTGCAGCTTATCTATTGCCTCCACAATTTCCATTGGGTGCATGTCAGAAGGTCTCCTCAAATCTATCTTGAATGTCTTCTGAGCATTCCAGAATCCAGATAAGCCGCTTGAAGTTGACAGGCATAGGCCATGTATTGTCACCAGTTGTGGCAATCTCAGTCCCAAGTTGGAATCGGTCAGCTTCTAGTTTCTGGACCTCTGCCTCAAAGACAATTCTGAATTCACGGATGGTCTTCAAATCATCAACATGTTCAGGCAGCATGTAGTTTGGCCTCCAGTTCTGTAACTTCTGTTCATCCAATTTTGTAGTAGGTTCTGTAACAATTGCAATGAAGTAGCTTGTGCCTGAATATGATATTTTATTCCTAGCTTGAGTTTCGCATATGGGATCAGATGAGCATTGGTTTAACCATATGAGCCTAATTATGCACTGACTTTGTGTTTCTCTGGATTTCTCTTGTGTTTCCAGGTGAACCTGGAGCGAGCCTGGAGGAGTGTTGCCGTTGGCTGACTGGTTGTGCACTTGTGCTGCTACTGCCTGCTGCCTTAATGCCTTTGCTGTTTTTTGAATGCTGGCTGGACCGCTGGAGGAGTCAGGAGTGTTGCCTTCAATAGTTCAGTGCTTGCTTGATGCTTCATGCCTTCTTCTACATGCTTTGAACTTTTCAAACCCTTAATCTACTAATTAGTATTGATGTGTGATGTGATAATTACTAATTAGTATTGATGTGCATGTGATGTGCTATACTGGACAATGTATTTAGTTGCTTGTATCAGCTATGATATTTTATTACTACGCCATTTGGTTGGTGAGTCTAGCTAAGATCAGTATTGAATATTGATTGCTAATGCTGCCTGCTATTTGAAAATTCGGTTAACCGAATAACCGAAAAAACCGAACCGAATTAATTCGGTTTATTCGGTTCGGTTTTTTCAGTTATTCGGTTCGGTTCGGTTTCTGAAGTTCAAAAACCGAATTTTCTAGAAACCGAAAAAACCGAACCGAAAAAACCGAAAAACCGAATGCCCACCCCTATGTACACCGTCTGCACCTGCTGCACTGCAATAGCCGACATGTAGAGATGACGTGTGCAAGTTACACCATGTGTGACGTCACACGCCTTCGACAACAACAAGTCTACATACGGTCTGTTTGGTAAAGCTCTAAATTCTAGCTTCATCTGAAATCTGAAATTTGTAGGCTAAAATAAAGTAAATTAAATTTATATTTTTAGTCTAAAATGTAAACAAGATGATTTATCTAACACTCTTAATGTACTCACAGTTTCAGCTTCACGAATCTGGTGAAATTAAAATTTTCAGCTTCACTAAATTCACGAATCTAAAAAAATTAAATCCCTGCCAAACGTACCCATAGTATTCCACGCAGTCCTTGGACACATGAAAATCATAGACTTGAGCCGCGATGGATTGATATAAATAGGCGGGGCATCTTCGTTTCATGGAGCATAAAACTGCAACCAAGGCGCACAAGCACTACATCGCAACTAGCGCGCGAGCACGCAATCAATGGTAAAAGTGCTTCTTAATTAATTTTCCATCGATCATGCATGTATCATTAGTTACACTAACTACTTCCAGTTCAAATTATACGTTAGTGTATATGTTGGTTTTGGTGAGCAGATACTTCCTCCGCTTCGTAATATCTGCCTATTTTCTTCTCAAAATTTTTTATTGTTGAGAAAATAAAAAGAATACCAGGAGTATAATCATTGTGATATGAGTGCTACTCTCTGCCCCTACTTTAATACGTTGTAGAAGAGGTTAAGCAGTTGTAGCATATCGGAGTAAGTGATTAACTATTTTTAAGGATTTGTCATATAAATACTTGAAAAAACTCGATAACTTAATTAATATGAGAATTAATTAAATATCACATGACCCATAAAAGACGTTGGTCAGTGTTATGAAGCATTTAATTAATCATAATCACATTGTCTCAAAGTAGAATACATTAATAAGAGACAAAATTAATCACATGATCAAAATTCTCGAGCATCGGACATCAAGTACTTAATTGCAGAAGCGTAAACAGTTAATAATTAATGAGCAGTAAATTAAATGCTAAATTGAAAATAACGAAAAACTTAAACTCAGAATTTAAGGCATAAGAAATTGTAATATATATGGAAATATAAACAACTTAAGTAGAAATATAGTACTTAACTGATTCCATCTTAGCTTATTCCCGGAATGCACTAAAGCGTTATTTATGGCCTATCTAAGAAAGCATCTAAAAACCAGCCTAAAACGTATACCTAAAGATGGGTTCATTAATAATGCATGGCTTAGGATCTAAAACATTTCATTAGTGGGCAATAAATTTTGACAATTCATGATTATAAACATCTTTGGTCGAAATATAATCATGAAAAGTCAATACTTAAGCTTATTAATATCCAAAACTTGGTTATAGTCCCAAATCAAAATTTCTGTTGGTTCTATTTTGATTTGAGACAAACAATCATAATAGACCAGAAAATATTAACTAAATTTGTGCATTCCTTAATTATCATAATTGCATCACTTAGGCAACTAAACATTAACCAAAAGGATGTATAAAATGATGCATTATTACTGGGTAATTGACATTAATTATTGTAGTGCATAAAAGACAACATTAATCATAAGAAAATGCACTAAAATTAATTAAAGTCCAAAATTTAACTTATGCCTTGCTCAGCTCAGCCCAAAATCGAACCTTATGTTGGTCTGATTAATAATCATACTATTGACAAAAAATTTAAAGTTCTATTTCGCATCACCGTTAGGCAGAAACGAAAAGAACTAAATTATCATATGGGTGACACATGCTCATAAATAATGTTGGTCAGTATATGATCATGGTCATAACATAATCCCAATTTTAAACATTAAACAATAATCTCTAATTAAAATTTCCCGTTGGTTCCATTTTAATTAGAGATAATGCTAAGAAATAATCATCATGTAAAATTAATTGTTTCATTAAACAATTAGTTCAGAAATTAATCATAAATTAAACATAACATGAATGCCCAGAAAATAAATAATTAAATAGTGCTTATTTTGCTGGAAATTAAAAGACAGAAATAAACTATTTTGCTCAAATTACTATATGCCAAAATAGATTAAATTCAGCCCAAAGCGGAGACGTCGGCCCAGCAACGGAGCCAGCCCAGCCGCACACGACAGACCAGCCCAAAACGCCACGGGCGCGGCCCAGCAAGCGCAGCGCAGCCCAGTTCGACCTCACCCGCGCTCAAGAGATCTCGATCGTCGATGAAAACGGACGGACCGGATCTCTCTCGGTCGGATCAAAACCTGGTGTGCCTGGAAACCCTAAGCCATTCGAATTCCTCGCCCTGGAAAAACTGCAACCGCTGCGACCTGATGCAAGCTTGGGAGCGCAGAGAGAGGCGGCAGGGTGACGAGCGAAATCTGCGTGAGGTCCAGCGAGAAGAGCAACAGACCGCCGCGCACACGGGACGGAGCGAAGGCCGTGCGCAGCTTCGACGAAACGAGAACGCAGGCCAACGCGGCCGCGGGTGAAGCTTAGCTCCGACGGGAACCACGACATCGACGGTGAGAAGGTCGACCGAAACAAGTAAACCCCGAACCCCAAACCCCTTTAGATCTTTAGGTTTGATTGGATTTGGGAACAAAATTTGGGATTTGTGGTTCGGATTTGTTCTTCTCCCCTCCTTCTCAATGCTACCCGAGCCAAAAAGACACCAAACCGAGCTTAATCCGATAAGAACAAGGCCGAGACCGAGCCATATTAAGATCTAACCGGGCTAATTTGGATCAAGAATAGACTAGCACTGCTCTGATACCAAATGTTAGTTCTAAGGGTTTACTAAACATGAACATTAGCTAATCTAAAGCATGATCACAAAATAAATAATGCGGAAATAAATCGTTAAATCACTGACCCGGTGAGGTGGAGGATGCCATTAGCGTTCGGTTGTGTCGGTGATGTGGCAGCACCAACGCGCGATGAAGAGACTGGGCACCGAGATGATCTCGGTGAAGGTTCTGTTCTTCGTTAGCCTGAGCGTCAAAACCCTAGATCGGATTGGTCTTTTTGAGAAGAAAATGAACTCTAGAGCACACGGTACTTGAGTCACGGCTTTTCCCCTCTTAATACAGCGCGGGGTGACGGACAAGAACCAACAATTTTTGGTAAGCTCCCGATCAGAGCGCGATAGAGGTGGGCCTAGCCCCTAACACTACTACAGAATCGACCTTTGCTATCGCCCATCGATGCGGTTCAGATGCAAACGGACCGATAGTTAGATCGATCCGGTTCAACGGCTCACGAGCTGCGAGGAAGCGATCAAGACGGTTCAACACACGAACCGTCTGCGATGGTATAACATCAGCACCGGTTCGTGACACGAACCGGTACTTTTTGGCGGGAGCTAAATAGTACCGGTTCATGTCATGAACCGGTACTGATGTGATCACATCAGTACCGGTTTGTGCCTTCAACCGGTACTGAGTCCCAATTTAAACTTCTTCCTCCTCCCGCTCTCTGCCAAACCCAGATCATTTCACTGCGCGAAAAGAACAGTGGAGCTTCGGCCAAGAGCTTCAAGGGAGGGGAGGTGCTGCCCAAAATTTCAAAATTTTGGTCATTTTACTCACAACCAAGGTAACTAAGGTTGGTAACATCATTCCTCACTTCATTTGGTGTTAAATGGAGCCTCTTTTTTGCTTGAATTATGAAGAAAATTTGATCTTTTCCCATGATTGATGAAAGATTATGAATGTAAAGGGAGGTGCTGTCCAAATTTCAAAATTTTGGTCATTTTACTCGCAACCAAGGTAACTAAGGTTAGTAACATCATTCCTCACATCATTTGGTGTTAAATAGAGCCTCTTTTTTGCTTGAATTATGAAGAAAATTTGATCTTTTCCCATGATTGATGAAAGATTATGAATGTAGAGATCTAGCTTAATCTTTTCAAATAGGATACAAAAACTTGTTGCGTAAGCTTAGAATTTGCTTGGATTATAATGTAGCTCGCATTTAATGTGTGGATCTAGCTTAAATTTAGGTTTTAGTTCCATCGATCGATGAAGGATGAGGTTTGGTTGCACGTAGTTGGGGGGGAGAATGGTGCATGGAAATCATGGAGTTTGGGATCTTCAAATGGCAATAGTTATGTGGAAAAGAAGAAATTTAAATTCATTTGCGAATTAAAATAATATCAGAAATATGAATGGCTTTATAGAAAATATAAAATGAGTTCAATATTTGAGAAAAGTTTTCAAAAATACTTTGGAATATTTTAAACTTAGAAAAATTACTTCTAGTATAATTTTGGTTTTAATTTCCATCAACAAATTATTTTTAAAACATCATTAATTAAGTGCTAGAGATTTAGAAAAAATAAAAATAAATGATTGAATAATAATTTGGAAATTTTTAGGGTGTTACAATTTCAACGAATTTGCAAACAAAGTCGTCGTGAATTTTGTTCAGAATTTTGAATCCAGACTCTGATCGACCAATTCTTTTTGTAAGTTGCAAAAACTTGTTGTGTGAGTTTAGATTTTGCTTGGATTATTATTTAGCTTGGATTGAAGGTGTGGATCTAGCTAATATTTAGGTTTTGGTTCAACAATTCATTATCGCAAAATGAGCTAATAGTTATCTTGATGTGACATAATGTAGATGGACCGGCGATGGATGTACATGGACCGACGCTCCCCGGAGTTCTTGCAGGGTTTGCAAGATTTTCTTTGTGCGGCCGATGCACACACGACGTCGAGCTACATATGCTGTCCATGCATAGACTGCAAGAATGAGAAGGAGTGGCCAAAATCCAGCCACCTTCACTTTCATTTGCTCACAATAGGTTTCATGTCAAACTATACCTGTTGGACCAAGCACGGTGAAGAAGAGATTATACAGGAAGACGATGAAGAAGAAGAGGCGGACAACAATATCCCGGACGCTGGTCAATACGGTTCTTTCGAAGATACATTGGGGGAGTTTGGTGATGATGACCTAGACCAGATCTTTGCGTGATGGAGAGGAGAATACATCGATGAAAGACATTACGAAAAGTTCCGGCGCCTATGGGAGGACCACGGAACATTGTTGTACCCAAAGCGCCGACGGGGCCATAAAAGTTGCGTACCACACTAGAAGCGATGCAATGGAAGGCGACCAATGGATTGTCCGATAAGGGATTGACGAGTTGTTATGTCTCATAAAGAAGTTACTTCCAGAGGGGAACACACCGCCGAAACTACGACGATGCCAAACAAGTTATCGCCCTTTGGGGTTGGAGGCAGAAGATACATGCATGTCGTAATGATTGTATCCTTTATCGCAATGAGTATGAGGATTCGGAAGCTTGTCCGTGTGCAAAACTTGCGGTATAAGACCGAGCGTGATGACCTAGGTGAGGTAGAGGGCGGCGAAGAAGAAGAGACCTCTGCTAAGGTGGTGTGGTATTTCTGTAATCCCCGGTTGAAGCGTTTATTTGCGAACAAAGCGCATGCCCGGATGATGCTTGGCACAAGGAAGACCGTAAGGACGACGGAAGGCTAAAATGCGTTCTTGATGGCTCCCGTGGAGGAAAGTCGATAGAACATACCCGGACTTTCTTTGAGGATGCAAGGAACATAAGGTTTGGGTTGAGTACGGATGGGATGAACCTGTTCGGCGATATGAGCAGCGATCCTGACACTTGGCCCGTGACTCTATGTATCTACAACCTTCCTCCTTGGCGTGTATGAAGCGGAAGTACATTATGATGCCATTGCTTATCCAAGGCCGAAGCAACCTGGAAACGACATTGATGTGTACCTCAAACCGTTGGTTGAAGATCTGTTAACAACTGTGGAGCGATGGTGTGCGTGTATGGGATGAGTACAAAAGAGAGCACTTCACTCTCGTGCATTGCTATTCGTAACCATCAACGATCGCCTGCACTTGGTAATCTATCGGCCTATATATCAAAGGATATAAAGCACGCATCCTTCGCTTAGAGGATACGGACAGCAAGTACCTAAAAACTCTCGAAAGGTTGTGTACATGGGCCACCGTAGGTTCCTCCATATGAAGGACCCGCTACGGAGGAAGGGTGAGAATTTTGATGGGACGAAGAAGAAAGCGTAAGAAGCCCATGCATCGCGATGGGGACGCTTGTATTTTCTTTGGTAAAGAATCGAAAGTAGTATTTGGAAAAGGTCACGGTAGTAAACCTGTTCATTTGAACAAGGTCACACGAAGGCTATTTGGAAGAAGAAGTCAATATTTTGGGACTTACCTTCTTTGGAAAGACTTAGAGGTCCGCCACTCATTGGACTTCATGCATATCACGAAGAATGTCTGCGTGAACTCGCTAGGTTTTCTAGATATGTGGTAAGTCAAAAGATACACTTCAAGCACGAAAGGACCTCTGACTATTGGGACTCGAGGAGCGACCTACATCCGAAAAGAGAGAGAAAGGACAACATTACCTCCACTTCATGAGCTACACTCTCAAGCAAGGAAGAAAAAAACATGATTAAGTTCTTGAGCGATTGTGAAGGTCCCTTACGGATACTCCTCGAACATAAGGAGACTCATAAACATGAAAGAGAATAAAATCGTACACATAAAATCCCATGATTGTCATGTGTTGATGACCTGATTGCTCCGGTGGTGGTGCGAGGTATTCTACCAGATTAGGTACGAGGACAATCATAAAGTCGTGTTCGTTCTTCAAGCGGTGTCGAGAAGGTCATCGAGCCGAATAAGGTATCTAATCTGCATGATGACATGGTCAATAGTCTGGTTAGCCTTGAGATGATCTTCCCTCCATCCTTCTTTGATATTATGGTCCATCTCATGGTCCACATTGTTAAAGAGATAGAAATTCTCGGACCTGTGTTCCTCCACAATATGTTCCCTTTCGAGAGGTACATGGGTATCCTAAAGAAGTATGTTCGTAACCGGTCTCGCCCAGAAGGCTGCATTGCGCAGGGTGTCAGCACAGAGGAGGTGATCGAGTTTTGTGTTAGTTACATTGATGATCTGAATCCGATTGGCGTCCCTGTATCACGCCATGAGGGGAGGCTACGGGGAAAAGGGACTTTAGGGAGAAAAGAATCCTATAGCGACGATCTACTTGCATTTAAACAAGCACATTTCACGGTATTGAAACAAGCAATCAGAGTGGCTCCGTATATCTATGATCACGAGATGAGTCTCGCTACCAATACCCGGAGAAGTCGATAAGTGGATCGCGATGGAGCAAATGGATCATTTCGCGCTTGGTTACAAAAGCAACTGTTGGGCAAGCAGACAGACGATAAACAATTGAAACTCTTGGCTCGAGGACCGTCCACAACAATCATATCATTTCAAGGGTATGAGATAAATGGGTACACATTTTACACGACAACCCAGGATAGCAAGAGCACCAACCAAAACAGTGGCGTCCGTATAGATGCCTTGGACAAAAATGGAAAAATGGACACCTACTATGGTTTCATAGAGGAGATCTGGGAGCTGGAGTATGGGCCATTAAAAGTCCCTCTGTTTGGTG